>JBAMBR010003029.1:0-37126 GCA_037044475.1 Zaprionus obscuricornis | reverse complement strand
GAAATATTCATGATTGCGAGTTTATGTGTGTGCTGTATGTGTGTTTAGATGACATTGCCGGGAAAGTGTGTGAAAAGAAGGGAGATAGTGGTATAAGAAGAGCGAGTTGAATGTCATATTGCTGCCCATCAAATTGTCATTGTTGTTGGCCTGGCCAACGACCAAACGAGCAAACGAGCAACAGCAACAGCTGCTGGGTTGCTGTCCCAATTTGGTGCTAATCAAATGCACAAGCAAAGAGAGCCCAAAATCATACACAAGCACGCACGCACATACACACATACACACAGAGACACAAACACATACACATATACACTAATACAAATAAAAAGTACTCGAATAATCACTACAAATGTAGTGTGACCGACCGACCGACCACTGTTATGTACTCACTAAAATACATACATACACTTATATACATACATACATACTTACATACGTACGTAACACGTATGTAAATATGCTACGACTGTTGTTATCTACGATACCAGCTCACGTATATATGTAATACACATACACATACAAACGTACATATCAATATACGAAAAAAAAACAAAAACAAAAAAAAAAAAAATCAAATTGAAAACGAAATGCGAACAAACAAAATGGCAAAGAAACTGCTTTTGGTCATGCGGCGGCATCAGTTGAGCTTCAGTGCTCAACGAGCGCAGTGGCTCGCTGCCGCTGCTGTTTGCTGCACATTTATTCTCTCTCTCTCTCTCTCACACACACACTCACTACAAACTCTCCCATTTTCCTGTTGTATGTTGAGTGAGCTTGTGTCTGAGTGTCTGACAAAGAACTCAAGTGTTTGAGTTCAGTTTTCAGATAGACAGCGAGTGATAGAAAGAGAGAGAGAGCAAGAGAGAGAGCATTTATTTATATAGATTGCTAATGATGATTTACGCTTGCCAATCACAATGACACCGACAATAGTCCAAGTCCAAGTCGAAGTCAACTGTCGGCAGTTAACGGTGCCCCCCTCCCCTGGTGCTCCACAATCGTTAAAGGGCTTATCAATTCTTCTATTATTATTATTGTTGCTCTTGTTGTTGTTATTATTCTTGTTGTTATACATTTTCATTTTTACTTACCAATTGTCGTCGCTGCACACCTTTCGGATTCACATTGCCGCCTGCAGCGATGCTGGTGCTAGCGGCGCTGTTGTTATTATTATTGTTGCTGCCGCTGCTGCTGTTGCTTTTGCTAGGCGACGACCCCGTTTCGGCGGTGGACATCGCCACAAATATCGTTTATATTTCCTTTTTAACTTATAATATTTTTGAGGAGCACTAATTAGTGCGTTGTTATTCTCCTCCTTTTTTGTCTTCTACTACTTGTTATTGTTGTTATTGGTTTTATTTTTTTTTTTATTCTTCTGCTTCTTTTTATTAATCACTTTTAATTATTTTGCTGTAATCAGACAAAAAAAAAAAAAAGAAAATATATAATATACAAACTTAAAGCTGTGTACAAAAAAAAAACCATCACATATTTATTTGTTGTTTATTTTCATTCGCTTTTGTTTTCTTCGCGCACTAAAATTACAAATTGCAGACAGTGTTTTATTACTTCATATACAAATTGAGAGGAGCCCAGCGAAAATTGAACACATACACAAAGACACTCTCAACACACACACACACACGCACGCAAAAAGTTACGGGGCGCTTGAGCGCTCTGTGAAGTACGCGTTTACTAAAGTAAGTTGTTCACTCCCACACACGACGAAGACGACTAAAACCAGAGACATTATTGAGAAGCCGTGATACCCCGAGAGCTGCAGCGCAAGCAGACCGTGTACAAAAGGCAAAGGCAAAGCCGAGTAGAAATTCAACACACAGTTGGGCTTTTTGTTATTATGTATGTTGTATAAATTCACCACACATCTGCTGCTGCTGCTGCTGCGTCAGCCAGCTAGCTAGCCAGCCAGCAGTTCAGCTTCTGTGCTACGTCATGGGCTCGACATCAAATTCATTGGGGGTTTCAGCTATTGACCACGTGTATGCGCTGGCAGTGTACGCCACTGTTGTGCTCTGCTGCGAATATTATTTCACAGGTCAATGAAAAGAAAAAACCTGTGGTGTATTCAGTCGCAAGCGTAGCGCGTTCGGCTCGCTACCTGCGGCCTGGTTGCATGCGTGTCGTTTATATAAAATTATGTTCTATGTGGGGTGTGGGATTGCATTCGTATTTTGACGTATTGTTTTGCTGCTGCTGCTGCTACTGCTACTGCTGTTGCTGTGGCTGTGGCAGCTACTACTGCTGTTGTTGTTGGAGCACAAAAAGCTTATTTATCACATTACCCCTCCAGAGAGACACATACACACACACACACAAACACAACCATTACATTGAGTATTTGTCATTTTTTCGTAAATTGCTTCCCCATGAACTTGTAATAAATATTCTAAATTTGCACTTGAGCATTTTTTGTATCTAGTGTTTGTCAGATTTCTTGCTTCTTCTTTAATCATTGCCTTCTGCTGGCTGCTTTCGTTGTGTTGTTATTGTCGTTGTCGTTGTCGCTGTTGCTGTTGTTGTGTTGTGTTGTGACTAGAGACTGTTTTTGTTCTCAGTAAGCGTCAGCGGCGTCACCACGCGATACTCTGCATCGACGAAGCCGACGATGAGGCCTCTTTTTTAATTTTGCTTTTCCAAATTACACTCTTTTTTATTTTTATTTTTTTTTTTGCTTACGCGTTGAAATGAATTTTAATTATAATTAATATATATCGCCAGGTACACATATGCACACATAGATACACATACACAACGACCCGGCCGTATATACACACATGCATACATACATACATACATTTGTATGCCTCGCACTGTTCACATTCATACAAACACACTAAACACACTCAATTATGTATGTATGTATGTATTATGTATATATGTAGCTCATAATTAATTAAATAATTTATTAACAGTATTCACTCGATGTGTATAAACTCATCATTTGCAACTAGCAGTTCCATTTTGTACACTTGGCAAAATTTCATGTGATGAGACGAAAGATTATATTTTTACCCATTTTTAGCACTATCGAAGTTTTTTTTATTTTGCACATGACTAAATCAGTGAAGTATTTATCAAGAATGCACTAGAAAATACCAGAAGCTGCAATATAAAAAGCGCGCTGTCGAATGAGTTTTTAAATATTTTACGTTAAAAGCGCAAAGTGAAACAAGTGCAATACAGATTTAATTGTGCATTTAAACAAACAAAAAACAAAACAAAACGTGCAAATATATATAAAATCATAATAAGGAAATATCGTTTATCATCTTTAAACAAAGGCAAAAATAAATCATTCAAGATGCGTTTCACAAGGTACGTTTTTTAATAATTATACTTTAATTTGTACTTAAAGATATAATTAATATATACAATAATTATAGACAGTTTTTTTTTCTTTGAATTTGTTTTATTTGTATTTATTTATTTTTAATATTTGGTAATGCAAAAAAAAAGATAGTGATAAAAATCAAACCATTTACAGTATATCATACTAGTCTGTGTACATCACAACATTCAACTTCAATATTTGTGTATTTCAACTGAAATTTCATGTGTATTTTAAATATCGTAATCTTAACATTCTCATTTTCGATTTAAAAATAATTTAAATAGTAATATGATATAATAAATGCACCTTTAAATATTAAACTTACATTCTTGTCAAAAACAAAAACATTAATTTTTATAAATTTAATTTAAATAGTAATAGATATATTAAATGCACCCTTACATATTAAATTAACATTCTTGTCAAAAACAAAAACATTAATTTTTTTAAATTTAATTTAAATAGTAATAGATATAATAAATGCACCTTTAAATATTAAATTTACATTCTTGTCAAAAACAACAAACATTAATTTTTTTTTTTTACAAATATTTAAATTAAAATAATGAGCTTCTGCCTTCGAATCATTGATAATAACAGAGTTTTTGCCTTCGAATCTTTAATAATAAGCAGAGTTTTTGCCTTCGAGTCTATCTCAATGTCTATATAATGCTTAAAGTGCAATTTTCATTTATTGAACTCAACACATAATATATAGAGTATTTGATTCCATTTTAAGGTCTACTCACTTATTATACTCAAACATGCATGGACATGTTTATGTACTTAAGATGTCAATTAACGGCACATGTATAAATTTATACATATCTCATTATATATATTTACACATATATGTTTAAAATATGTAATTAAATACATAAACATGTCCATGCATATATGTTTGAGTATAATAAGTGAGTAGACCTTAAAATGGAATCAAAATCTATATATTATGTGTTGAGTTCAATAATTGAAAATTGCACTTTAAGCATTATATAGACATTGAGATAGACTCGAAGGCAAAAACTCTGCATATTATTAAAGATTCGAAGGCAAAAACTCTGTTATTATCAAAGATTCGAAGGCAGAAGCTCATTATTTTAATTTAAATATTTGTAAAAAAAAAAAATTAATGTTTTTGTTTTTAACAAGAACGTAAATTTAATATTTAAAGGCGCATTTATTATATCTATTACTATTTAAATTAAATTTAAAAAAAATAATGTTTTTGTTTTTGGCAAGAATGTAAATTTAATATGTAAAGGTGCATTTAATATATCTATTACTATTTAAATTAAATTTAAGAAAATTAATGTTTTTGTTTTTGACAAGAATGTAAGTTTAATATTTAAAGGTGCATTTATTATACATATTACTATATAAATTATTTTTAAATCGAAAATGAAAATGTTAAGATTATGATATTTAAAATGCACAAGAAATTTCAGTTGGAATACACAAATATTGAAGTTGAATGTTGTGATGTACACAGACTAGTATGATATACTGTAAATGGTTTGATTTTTATCACTATCTTCTTTTTGCAATACCAAACAATAAAAATAAATAAATATAAATAAAACAAATTCAAAGAAAAATAAACTATCTATAATTATTGTATATATTAATTATATCTTTAAGAATAAATTAAAGTATAATTTTTAAAAATCTTACCTTGTGAAACGCATCTTGAATGATTTATTTTTGCTTCTTTTTTAAAGATGATAAACGATATTTCCTTATTATGCTTTTATATATATTTGCACGTTTTGTTTTGTTTTTTTGTTTGTTTAAATGCACAATTATATCTGTATTGCACTTGTTTCACTTTGCGCTTTTAACGTAAAATATTTAAAAACTCATTCGACAGCGCGCTTTTTATATTGCAGCTTCTGGTATTTTCTAGTGCATTCTTGATAAATACTTTACTGATTTAGTCATGTGCAAAATGCGTTATCGATAATACGAATTTCAGTTAAATTATGTGGCAACACTTGTCATTCAGAACGCAAAAGCAGAAGAAAAACAAAAATACAGAGAAAACTTTGCAAGAATAACTAAAAAGTGTAGTTGAAAAGCAATTTTTGATATTGAAATTGTTGATTAACTTGACATGCAGTAAGTAAAATGAATGAAACAATCGATATTTATTTTTTAAAGCATTTTATGAATTCGATTGAATGTTCGTTTGTATATTTTAGGTCGTACGGCGGCCCCGATCAGAAACCTGATCAACGTGCCGCAGTTTTCGCTCATCCTGCAACACATCATCCATGGCTGCTCGATGGAATGCCATGGATGTTGGCAACCACAAATGCACCACAGCCTGGTGGCGTAATGCAATTTGGCTCGAATGACAATTACAATCAAGAAATAGATTCAACATTCAGTAGTAATAAATGGCAACACAAGCGAAAATCTCTCGAACAGTTTGCATCAGGGCTGTAAGTAGAATTATACAATTTATTAACTTTTTATACACCTTCAAAATATCTTGTCTCTCTATCTTGTTGCAGTCCAGCCAAACAGTTGATCACCGAGGAGCGAATAACTGCACATTTTAGTGGATTACAAATTTCTGGAGATGGAAATGGAGTCACTTCAGCGCACAATAATAACAGTCTATCGGCTAATGTTAATGGCGGACTGGCCACAGATGATATACCATCGACAAGTACTGGAAAAACTCATCATCCAAATCCTGCTTATCAAATGGCAGCCATGGAATTGGAACAAAAACTGCGTAATGCAAATCGTATTGTTATTTGTGATGAACTCAAACAGAACGTAAACACATCTGTCTCAACTATTGTCGGAGGAGCTATACCGCCTGAATGGCTACTGAAGTCTATACCTAGACCTTGTACTGCATTGGTGCCATGGCAACCGCCACCGTTGCAATTGCCACTTGCAGCGCATAACAAGGAACTTGGACCGAGTGGTTCCCGTACAGATCGTAGCACAGTGTCATCTTCTGTCGCTACTGTTACTGGTGGTGGTGGTAGTGACGGTGGTCGTCGACACGATGATTATGTTGATGGACAACTGCAATATTTTGAGAATAATAACACATGCAATGTGAATTTAAATAAGTCTGATGAGCAAATGGATGAAGACCTGTAGCTTTAAGTTGAAAGGATGAACAGTAACTGGAGAATATGTTAATTATATATATCATACTATATTATATTATGTGTGCATGTGTGCAAATGTGTGTATGCGCTTTTATAAGAAGAAAAAAGTAGAATTTAACAACATGTAAGTAATTCTAATTTTTATTAATTTTACAATAATGAATATTCAAATATCTGTGTGTGTTTTCTCATTCAATTCACATTAAATCTGAATGTTAGTATAACAAATTGTTCTCTTTTTATTTATTGATACGATATTTTTGTTGTTGTTGTTAAGAATTCTGTAGAAGGTAATGATTACAATAATACAAAAAAATTTAGATTTCAATTGTTTATTTTAAACATATTAAAATAGCGGATACTGAAACATTTAAAATTTGTATATCGTAAATTTAACATTAGATGTGGAGCTACACTGATAATGTTAACATTTGCACTGTTAAGAATTTTAACAGCAAACTGTTAAAAGCAAACAAGCTATAGCTGTTTATGGTCACACTAATTAGTCGCAGTTCAGTTTTCATCAGGTGCGGGTGTGTTTTGCGGACGTGTGCTGCGAAGACGTATTAAAAAAAAACTTCGATAGTGCTAAAAATGGGTAAAAATATAATCTTTCGTCTCATCACATGAAATTTTGCCAAGTGTACAAAATGGAACTGCTAGTTGCAAATGATGAGTTTATACACATCGAGTGAATACTGTTAATAAATTATTTAATTAATTATGAGCTACATATATACATAATACATACATACATACATAATTGAGTGTGTTTAGTGTGTTTGTATGAATGTGAACAGTGCGAGGCATACAAATGTATGTATGTATGTATGCATGTGTGTATATACGGCCGGGTCGTTGTGTATGTGTATCTATGTGTGCATATGTGTACCTGGCGATATATATTAATTATAATTAAAATTCATTTCAACGCGTAAGCAAAAAAAAAAATAAAAATAAAAAAGAGTGTAATTTGGAAAAGCAAAATTAAAAAAGAGGCCTCATCGTCGGCTTCGTCGATGCAGAGTATCGCGTGGTGACGCCGCTGACGCTTACTGAGAACAAAAACAGTCACTAGTCACAACACAACACAACAACAGCAACAGCGACAACGACAATAACAACACAACGAAAGCAGCCAGCAGAAGGCAATGATGAAGAAGAAGCAAGAAATCTGACAAACACTAGATACAAAAAATGCTCAAGTGCAAATTTAGAATATTTATTACAAGTTCATGGGGAAGCAATTTACGAAAAATGACAAATACTCAATGTAATGGTTGTGTTTGTGTGTGTGTCTCTCTGGAGGGGTAATGTGATAAATAAGCTTTTTGTGCTGCAACAACAACAGCATTAGTAGCTGCCACAGCCACAGCAAAAGCAGTAGCAGTAGCAGCAGCAGCAGCAGCAGCAGCAGCAGCAAAACAATACGTCAAAATACGAATGCAATCCCACACCCCACATAGAACATAATTTTATATAAACGACACGCATGCAATCAGGCCGCAGGTAGCGAGCCGAACGCGCTACGCTTGCGACTGAATACACCACAGGTTTTTTCTTTTCATTGACCTGTGAAATAATATTAGCAGCAGAGCACAACAGTGGCGTACACTGCCAGCGCATACACGTGGTCAATAGCTGAAACCCCCAATGAATTTGATGTCGAGCCCATGACGTAGCACAGAAGCTGAACTGCTGGCTGGCTAGCTAGCTGGCTGACGCAGCAGCAGCAGCAGATGTGTGGTGAATTTAAACAACATACATAATAACAAAAAGCCCAACTGTGTGTTGAATTTCTACTCGGCTTTGCCTTTGCCTTTTGTACACGGTCTGCTTGCGCTGCAGCTCTCGGGGTATCACGGCTTCTCAATAATGTCTCTGGTTTTAGTCGTCTTCGTCGTGTGTGGGAGTGAACAACTTACTTTAGTAAACGCGTACTTCACAGAGCGCTCAAGCGCCCCGTAACTTTTTGCGTGCGTGTGTGTGTGTTGAGTGTGTATGTGTTCAATTTTCGCTGGGCTCCTCTCAATTTGTATATGAAGTAATAAAACACTGTCTGCAATTTGTAATTTTAGTGCGCGAAGAAAACAAAAGCGAATGAAAATAAACAACAAATAAATATGTGATGGTTTTTTTTGTATACAGCTTTAAGTTTGTATATTATATATTATATATTTTCTTTTTTTTTTTTGTCTGATTACAGCAAAATAATTAAAAGTGATTAATAAAAAGAAGCAGAAGAATAAAAAAAAAAAAAACATAATAACAACAATAACAAGTAGTAGAAGACAAAAAAGAAGGAGAATAACAACGCACTGATTAGTGCTCCTCAAAAATATTATAAGTGAAAAAGGAAATATAAACGATATTTGTGGCGATGTCCACCGCCGAAACGGGGTCGTCGCCTAGCAAAAGCAACAGCAGCAGCGGCAGCAACAATAATAATAACAACAGCGCCGCTAGCACAAGTACAAGCAACAGCAATGGCACCAGCACCAGCATCGCTGCAGGCGGCAATGTGAATCCGAAAGGTGTGCAGCGACGACAATTGGTAAGTAAAAATGAAAATGTATAACAACAAGAATAACAACAACAGCAACAACAGCAACAATAATAATAATAGAAGAATTGATAAGCCCTTTAACGATTGTGGAGCACTATGGGAGGGGGGCACCGTTAACTGCCGACAGTTGACTTCGACTTGGACTTGGACTATTGTCGTTGTCATTGTGATTGGCAAGCGTAAATCATCATTAGCAATCTATATAAATAAATGCACGCTCACTCAATCTATGTATTCCCTCTTTCACTCTCTCTCTTGCTCTCTCTCTCTCTTTCTATCACTCGCTGTCTATCTGAAAACTGAACTCAAACACTTGAGTTCTTTGTCAGACACTCAGACACAAGCTCACTCAACATACAACAGGAAAATGGGAGAGTTTGTAGTGAGTGTGTGTGTGAGAGAGAGAGAGAGAGAATAAATGTGCAGCAAACAGCAGCGGCAGCGAGCCACTGCGCTCGTTGAGCACTGAAGCTCAACTGATGCCGCCGCATGACCAAAAGCAGTTTCTTTGCCATTTTGTTTGTTCGCATTTCGTTTTCAATTTGATTTTTTTTTTTTTTGTTTTTGTTTTTTTTTCGTATATTGATATGTACGTTTGTATGTGTATGTGTATTACATATATACGTGAGCTGGTATCGTAGATAACAACAGTCGTAGCATATTTACATACGTGTTACGTACGTATGTAAGTATGTATGTAAGTATGTATGTATATATGTGTATGTATATATTTTAGTGAGTACATAACAGTGGTCGGTCGGTCGGTCACACTACATTTGTAGTGATTATTCGAGTACTTTTTATTTGTATTAGTGTGTATGTGTGTGTGTTTGTGTCTGTGTGTGTATGTGCGTGCGTGCTTGTGTATGATTTTGGGCTCTCTTTGCTTGTGCATTTGATTAGCACCAAATTGGGACAGCAACCCAGCAGCTGTTGCTGTTGCTCGTTTGGTAGTTGGCCAGGCCAACAACAATGACAATTTGATGGGCAGCAATATGACATTCAACTCGCTCTTCTTATACCACTATCTCCCTTCTTTTCACACACTTTCCTGCCAATGCCATCTAAACACACATACAGCACACATATAAACTCGCAATCATGAATATTTCATTGGCAGATATCTTTTATCTACCACTCACTGGTTGTTGCTTGTTTGCTTGCTTGGCAGCAGCAGCAGCAGGAAGCAGCGTGTATTTTGTTCTTGGATTTTAGAGATGAGCATAGATTATGTAGGAGGATGCGCAAAGCTTACTACGCAATAAAGATATTTCCGGATTTTGATTATTGACCAATTTGTATAAAAGAATTAAGTATATTTAAATGATTTCTTCAAAAGCCTTTAATGATAACAATAAAAAAAAAATTGCATAAATGACAAATTTAAATTAGTCTATATAAAATGTTGAACTATCTCTAATAAGCGCAGACTTAATTTATTTATTTATTTTTATTTTCTTTTTGTCATGAGTTTCACATATTTATTATTTATAAAATGTCTCATTTGTAAAGAATAAACAAAAATTCTTAGAAAATTATAAATGAAATGATATTATTACAATTGGCATTAAATAACGTAATTTGATTAGTTTATTAAATAAATTAAACCTGACAAAATAATTGCTTAAATTACGAAATGAATATGACATTAAGAGAGAGAATCACACATGCATGCACGCCTAAAAACTTAACTCAACACACATCTCTATTTGAATTTAGTTTCAACTTTTCTTCTTTTTTTTTTTTGTAGCTTATGAAAAATGTATTACTAAATAAATGACTAACACACAACAGTCCCAGTCCCCAGTCACAGTCCCAGTCCCAGTCCATAGAGTATAGAGCAGTCGAGCGTTCGCTCTGCTAACGCACATTTTATCACAGATTGTTAGCAGTAGTTTTGCGCTCTCTTCCTCTCTCACTCACTCTCTTGGTCTCGCTCTCTCTCTCTCTCTCTCTGTCTATTTATCTGTATATGTGTATATTAAGAGCGTCACCGCTCTAAAGTGGCCCCCGCATATGTTGTGGCTATGTGGCTGGCAGCCGTTTGTAATTAGCACCTTAATAGAATACATTAAACTTAACAGAAAGGCAAACTGGCAGCCGGTTAGCGTTACACGGTGACGCCACACTATAAGCTAAAGCAACAATAACAACAACAACAACATCATCAATAACAACGTTGACAAGAATACCAACAACAAAAACATATCAAATCACTTGACTGTCGTCTTTATGCCGTACATATACAAAAAAAAACTTATACGTTCGCACGCACTTTTTATGCTTTTTTTTTTTTGTTGTCGATTTTGTTGTTTGTGTTCTTTATTATATATTTTCTACCTGTCGATTGTAAATTGGCGTTGCCAGACATTTGTCAGCGAAAACAAGCTTTTTTTTATATTTTGTCTGCTGCAATAACAAAACAAAACGACGAAAACATACTGAAAATTCATTTAGAACATGCCAAACAAGTTTCTGTGTGTTTCTGTGATCGCAAAGCATAAGCGGCATGGTGGCATATTGCTTAAAAAGGATATAAAACAAACAACAAAATACAAATACTAGCAAACCAATGAGGACAGAGGCAGAGACATACATATACACATATGCATACACATACATATAAATACATATGCACATAAAAATATAACCATGCAGAACGTTTATAGATTTTTTTTCTTTCGATACAAAAAAGTCCACCACAGCTGAGATTTAAAGCGAAAATAACTCAAAGCAGGAGATATATGCATGTATGTACATACGTACATGCATTTAAACACACGCATACAGTTATATAGGCATAAATCTACATACATACATATGTACATACATTGTGATGTTATTCTTGTTTAATAAAGTGATGGAGTGGCGTAGAAAACGCAACAGTCGTTCGTTTGGTTTACCACCCGCCGCCAGACGACGTTGCTGCTGCTGCAGCAGTACATCACATAAATGTAAACTTATGCACATACATATAAATGCTTCTCATATTATGTATGTACATATACACACACGCATGCAAAAATATTCAAAGTGCAAGGCCGGTGCATGCGCACAGAAAGGAGACAGCAACAGGAGCTGAAAACTTTGCTTCTGCTTCTACTGCTGCTGCTGCTGCTGCTGCTGCTGCCGTCAGTCTTGATTTAGCCTCTGCCTCCACTGCCCGTCAATACAATTCGCATTGCCCTTTACCCAAAGTGCATGCAAAAGCTGCCCTTTAGTCAACCGGGTGGTGGTTGATTCTTATTGTTGAGCTTTGCCGCCGAAATTGCCAGAAAAATACGACCATGAGATTGCGAGAAGCAGCAGTAGAAACGCTGAAGGTAAGAACAACAGAAACGACAGCGCATCAATTTTATTATTGCGTCCCCACCGGTGGCGAGCGAGCGAATGAAAACGAAATGACATACGACGAACTTTTTAAACGATGTTTTGGGGCTTGTCCCATTCGACAATAAAAATTATGCGCACGAGCGTCGTGTATACGAGTGAAAGAGAGTGCAGTCAGACAACTGTGGGGAATAGAGTAAAAGAGTGCGACTGTGGTGAATAGAGAATTAACAACTAACATCATACTGTGATTCATTTTGATGACATGAGTTGAAGCACAACAGCAGCAGCAGTTATAGCTATGGCAGCAACGTCAACTGCGGAACTGGCGCAGCGGCATCATAACGCCGCCCTCTCTCTATTTTTAGACATTTATTCGACGCTTTCCGTCTCACGTTTAACCATTTACTAATGTCTTCCGTTTCTCTTTGTCTCACTCTCTAAAATACTTTTTACCATTATCCTTTTTCTGGTTTTCTTTTTTATTTACAGCGCGAGCGCAAGCAGCGCAAACTTTACATTGAGGAATGGACGTTGGGTGATGACGATGGCGAGGGTGCTCGCGGCTTCAGTGTTGCCGAAAAGCTCGAGTCATCGAGATTCGCACAGGCCGGCATGGTGCGCGAAATGTGTGGCACCGAATTAACAGTCGCGTAAGTTAATTGCCAACGTTTAGCATTATGTTAATAATATTTAAATTATATTTACAATGAGTTTTATTTATAATATAATTTCTTTTAACTTTTAATTTCATTTCATGCTAAGCCTGACATACATTTTTTTTTTTTATTATTTCGAAATATAATTTTGTGTTGATAAATCAAAATTTGTTAATTTAATTGCTAGTTTAATTTAATATGATTTTATTTAATTTAATTTATACAGCTTCTTGCAACAACATGGCTTCAATATACCCTTGCTGTTCCGTGAGAAAACTGGCCTAGGTTTACGTATGCCCGATCCTACAGAGTTTACGGTAAACGATGTACGACTTTGTGTCGGTTCGCGACGTCTACTTGATGTAATGGATGTAAATACGCAAAAGAATCTACAGATGACAATGAAAGAATGGCAAAATTATTATGATAATCCACAAAAGGATCGTCTATTAAATGTTATCTCATTAGAATTTTCACATACACGACTCGATCATTTTGTGCAGAGTCCTGAAATTGTACGACAAATTGATTGGGTTGATGTTGTATGGCCAAAACAATTAAAGGATGCACAAAAGGAAGGCACAAATCTATTGGGTGGCATGATGTATCCCAAAGTTCAAAAGTATTGTCTAATGTCTGTTAAAAATTGTTATACAGATTTTCATATTGATTTTGGTGGCACATCCGTTTGGTATCATATACTAAAAGGTAGCAAAGTATTTTGGTTAATTCCACCCACTGATCGTAATCTACAGCTATATGAGAAATGGGTATTATCTGGTAAACAGGCCGATATCTTCTTTGGCGATACAGTTGAGAAATGTGCTCGTGTATATCTAACAGCTGGCAATACATTCTTTATACCCACCGGTTGGATACATGCCGTCTATACGCCCGCACAATCCCTTGTCTTTGGTGGCAACTTTTTGCATTCATTTGGTATTGTCAAACAATTGAAGACAGCAAGTGTCGAGGATAGTACGAAAGTACCGCAAAAGTTTCGTTACCCATTCTTTACGGAAATGTTATGGTATGTTCTAGCACGATATGTTTACACATTATTGGGTACATCACATCTTGATGGTGAACCATCGGTCACTGAAGAAGAAATGTCCTGTCGACCGCATACACATCTAACACATTATGAACTCTTTGGTCTTAAAGAGATTGTCATGTATTTATATGATTTGCCACCACAAAAGAAGAATGTACCAACTCTAGTACTAGATCCAGTTGCACTTATCAAGGATGTGCGCACATTGGTCGAAAGACATTGCAAGGATCAACAGGATATGGCCGTAACGGGCATGTCCGTCTTACGACCAGCTATTGAAACCGAATTGATCTTCCATGTGTATGATCGCGTTAGAGTAAAGCAAGAGATTAAACAAGAAATTGCACGTAAAAATGCTGAAGTCATACGCGAACAGCAAGCATTGGAAGCAGCCCGAGAAGCCGAATCTGAAGCTATTGCTCATAACAATGGCAATAGCAATAGCAGCACCAGCACCAGCAGTTCTATGAGCACGAATGGTAGCACAATAAATAGCAACATTTATGGAGGTGGGGGTGTGGAATATAGCAATGGAATTCTCAAGAAGGAAACACAGCTGGAAAATGGTTCAGCCAGTGGACATGGAACAACGCAGCCAGGTTAGTTATCTAAATACAAATAATAGTTTTATAAATATTATTATAATTATAATAATAATTATGATGATGATGATGATAATGATAATATTAATAATTATATGATGTTGATGATAATGATAATAATAATATTGATAATAATAATAATGCCAATGGGAATAAAAATAATGATGATAATAATAAAAGAAAAAATAAAAAGTAAGACAATAATATTAATGATAATAAAAATAAAAAAATAAAATAATAAAAAATTATATTCATAAAAAATAATAATAAAAATTAAAAATAAATTTAAAAAAAAAATAATAAAAATTAGAAAAATAATAATAATAAAAATTTTAAAATACTAAAAATGAAGAAAAAAATTGCTAATAAAAATTAAAAAAAAAAATAATAAATAAAATAATAAAAAATAAATAGTAATAATAAAAATTTAAAAAAAAATAATAATAATAAAAATTTAAAAAAAAATAATAATAATAAAAATTTAAAAAAAATAATAAAAATTTAAAATAATAAAATTTTTTTAAAAAAATAATAAAATATTAATAAAAAATGAAACCAAAAATTTAAATTTAAATATTTAATAATTATTTGTATTATTTTGAATACTTCAAAAAATAATTCTTGTGAAATTAAATAATATTAACAATTTTCTTAAATTTAGTATTTAGCATCAAGTTTTTTTTTTTTTCTTAAAGAATAATTTGATTTATTAATTAATTTATTAAATTTTTCTTTTGCGCATATACAGAAGCAACATTTGTGCTACCCATAGACACACATAAGTATCGTCCGCCAAAGAAGATGCACTTGGCAAATGCTGTTGCAGCTGCCGCCAGTTGCAGCAGCATCAGTAGCAGCAGCAGCAGCAGCAGCAGCAGTAATAGTCCAACGAATGTTATAACAGCAACAGCAGCAGGCAATAGCAATGCAATCAGTGTTATTGCCGCCACTAGCTCTGGTTTTGTGGATAGCGCAGGTGCAGCAGCTGCTGGTGCATTGGATAATTGTCATTCGCCGGGTGAGACAGCCGCCAAATTATCGCCACATTTGACTGGTACGGGACAACCAAGACGACGACGTACACGTTGCAAGAATTGTGCTGCTTGTCAGCGTTCAGATTGTGGCACTTGTCCATTTTGCATGGATATGGTGAAATTTGGTGGACCCGGTCGTGCCAAACAGACATGCATGATGCGTCAATGTCTGTCGCCCATGTTGCCAGTGACAGCTCAATGTGTTTATTGTCATTTGGATGGTTGGCGTCAGACGCCAGTGTCGCCACAAACGAAACAATTGGCATCCATTGAGGGTCCTTCAGCACTCATGGAATGCTCCGTTTGCTATGAAATAGCGCATCCAGATTGTGCACTTTCACAACTTGATGGCACCGAGGATGCTGCCGATGCCAAGGGTATTGTCAACGAGGATTTGCCAAATAGCTGGGAATGTCCCAGTTGCTGTCGCTCCGGCAAGAATTATGATTACAAAGTGAGTAATGCAACAAATGTAACTGAAATTTCTTGAGAATGTTCACTAAATGTTATTTTTTATTATCAAAATATTGTGATAAAATTCTTTTTAACATATAATAATAATGATTACATTTATTTATGTTGACTGAGGAGTGTAAATAATAATTTTGTATGCCTTTCACAAATTATAATTTAATATGGTAAAGTTTGATAATATTGCTACTGTAATATTTCAATGGTAGCTCTAATGTAATGTTAACGTTAAAATTGTTGTTTTGCTGTTAAATGAACAGAGCAGAAAAGTGTTAACATAATGTCTATTGAGGTAGGCTAATATAACATTAATGTTAACGATGTCATGAACTGTTACAGTTTGATAATGCTGTTAATGTTAAGGTTTGAAAGTAATGTTAATGACAGGACTTGCTTGCTGACACTGCTTTTAACAGAAATTAATTTTCAGCAAAGCTTTTTTTCATTCTCATAATACTTTTTGCTGCTTGCCTGTTAACAGAAAATAAGATTTATCGCCTATACTCTGATAGTGCAGATTATTACAATTTTTTAATATTATATTACCTAAGAAATACGTACAGCTCATGATGACGCTTATCACTTGACAATATGTTACAGGCTCTGTTATAATTTTACTCTCATGCATTTTTTATATGCAGGATTTGCTGCTTGCCGTTAACAGAATTTGAAACTTGCAGTGAAGCTTTATACATACATGCACTCCTAGTGCAGTTACTGTTAAAGTTTTATTATTTCTGCTGTTTGCATTTTAACACTAGTAAAACTGTAAAGTGTTATTACTTAACATAATGTTACATTGCGCTTTCAAAAACTGCATAATCTGTTATAATGCAGGTGAATAACATAACAGAGATTTCAGATTTCCTTTTGATTTTTACTTATTGGTAAATCCTGTAACGTTAAATTAAATTTCTTTGCCATTTGAAAGTGGGCGTAAAATAAGTGAAAAATTAATTTTGTATGTGCAGAAAATGCAAATAACATTTTTATAAGATTATAAAATAATTCTTATTAATAAAATTACTTTAACTTTTGTTCATATTTGGCAGCCACGTCATTTTCGTGCACGACAAAAATCATCGGAAGTGCGACGTGTCTCCGTTTCTCATGGCAACATGTCTGCAGATACACACGATGTTAATGCCAGTGGCATGGGTGGCCTAGCAACAAGCACTGCAGTTGCTGCTATTGGCCAACTGTTGCCACCACCCGTCGGACAATACAATGATTTTGTTTTTACCAGTGAATCCGAAATGGAATCAGGAACAAATCATACAACACACTGGAAGCATGGCTTAAAACGTCATCATCAATTGGAAGTGAAAACTGAACGTAATACTAGTGGATGTGATACACCATCGCCAGGTATATCACCTAATGCTACTGTTGGACATCATCTTGGACTTGGCCTTGATAAGGTGAAGCGTCGCAAGAGTGATGACATTACAAGTGTCAGCAGCAGCATGCAGGAAAGTAATGATGCATCATGTTCAAATGATTTTGTTCCAACAAATGCTACGACAGGACGTAGTGGCAGCGGCGAAAGAGGTGAAAGGGGAGAGCGTAGCGAAAGAGGTGAAAGAGGCGAAAGAGGAGAAAGAAGCGAGAGAGGAGAAAGAAGCAGCGGTGGCTCGAGAAAAAAGAATTCTATACGTTCACAGCTCGCCCAACAAATGCTCAATTCATCGACGCGTGTTTTAAAGAAACCACAATATGTTGTGCGTCCAACACCATCCGGTGGCGGTAACTCCAATTCTGCAGGTCTGAGCAATGGCCATCATAGCAATGGACACAATGGATCGGGTCTAAATATACAATGTGGCAATGGTGGTGGTGGTGGTGCTGGTGCTGCTGGACATAATGCAAGCAATGGTGGTGCCAATGGACATAATCATCATCATCATCATTCGCATCATAATCATCATTCGCATCATAATCATCATTCGCATCATAATCATAATCAGCATCACAATACCAACAGTAATAGCAGCCACAGTGGCGGTGGTGCTGCTAGTGGTGGCAACGGCGGCACTGGTGGAAGCGGTGGCAGTAATTTAGCCTTGGATCCCACTGTCTTGAAGATAATCTTTCGTTATTTGCCACCAGAGACACTTGTCACCTGTTGTTCTGTATGCAAGGCATGGTCAAATGCTGCTGTCGATCCTGATCTCTGGAAGCGTATGAATTGCGCTGAATTAAAAATCTCCGCCTCCCTATTAACAGCAATTGTACGACGGCAACCGGAACATTTAATTTTAGATTGGACACAATTGGCAAAACGTCAATTAGCTTGGCTAGTGGCACGGCTACCAGCATTAAAGAATCTCTCATTGCAGAATTGTCCAATTCAAGCGATATTAGCATTGCATACATGTCTTTGCCCGCCATTGCAGATACTTGATTTAAGTTTTGTACGTGGACTTAATGATGCTGCCATACGGGATATATTATCGCCACCAAAGGATTCACGTCCCGGTTTAAGTGATTCAAAGACACGTCTACGTGAATTGAAAACATTTAAATTGGCCGGCACAGATATTTCAGATGTTGCTGTACGTTATATTATGCAATCATTGCCATATCTTAAACATTTGGATCTCTCATCATGTCAACGTATAACAGATGCTGGTGTTGCACAAATTGGTACATCGGCAACAGCAATATTACGTTTGGCTGAACTTAATTTAAGTGCATGTCGTTTAGTATCCGAAAACTCCTTGGATCATTTATCAAAATGTGAGAGTCTTGTATGGTTAGATTTGCGGCATGTGCCACAAGTTACTACACAATCTGTTATACGTTTTGCAAGCAATTCAAAGCATGATCTTTGCGTTAAGGATATTAAATTGGTTGAGCGACGACGTTTATCGGTAACGACAAATTGGATGGACTGAGAAAGGATTAGACAGCGGGAAATGCATAGAGAATGGCAACGTGAGAAGGAAAGAGAGCGGGAACAGCAATGGCAAAGGGAAAGGCAAAGGCAACGGGAAAGAGATAGGGATAGGGATAGGGAAAAAAGGCAGAGACAAAAGAGAAAAGAAATGAAGAAGACAATGAAATGGAATTTATAAAGATGAAAAAAAAAGAATTAAAATTAAAATATATGCAATGGCTACACTTGACGCACATAAGTAAACAAATAGACACACACATACACACACACACACATAGAGTGAAAGAGATAGAAAGAGAGAGAGAGAGAGAGAGTAAATGCATAGTTTGTCTTATTTAAGCTGCACACGCACTTAATGCTAATTAGTAAAACTTTATTTTTTTTACGGCATTAGCCATTATTGTATTTAATGTTATAGCACTTACAGTCCCCCGCCCACTCCGCCCACACATACTACAATAAGCAGTAAAAAAAAAGAAACAGATGAAAAAAAAAAAACCAAAGAAATATTATTTTGCCCTTCGCATAACGTATACAAATCTCTATAATATGATATATATATATATATATATATATGTAGCAAAATAAATACACACAAAATTACAGGGTATACATTAGTAGTATGTTCCCTATACGTGTCTAATGCTTCACTCTCAGATTCACTCTGATAATATATGTAAATAATAAAAAAAAAAAAAAAATAATTGCAGTCCAAAAAAAAAGTACATGCACACGCACAGTGTTAACAATAAACAAAAAGTGTTGTTCTATTCCAATATAAATGTTGTAAAATGATAAAATATTGAAATATTCTAGAAGTTGTAGCAGAAATTTTCTGTTAAAAATTTGTTGTTTTTTTTTTCATTATTTATAAATTTTATTCACATTTTGCTGTGCAAATTTTTAAATTCGTAAATGTTTTTTCCTGCTCATTTCAAAGCTGTATTGAATTTTTAAACAAAATTTTTCATTTTAATATTTTACATCGTGTTTTTGTCATTTTTAATGTTTTTGATTTTAAATTATTGAAATTATATTTAGAAATTTTAAGAATAAACTTGCGTGCAATATATACAAAAAAAAAAAAAATATATATATATAGTGATATATATATCTTAGCAGCGTTTTTTGCAATGCTATAAATATATATTTATATATTATATTATTCAAATTTAAATATTTACAATAGTTACAAAAAAATAAATAAATAAAAAAAAAATTTAGATTTGTTTGTGCAATAGAATTTCAAATATTGAAATGCAAAAAAAATTGTTTGTTAAATTTACAAAAAATCAAAACTTATGCGAAGGGTTTTTAGCGAAGAGAATTAAAAAAAAACAACAACAACAATAACAATAACTTAACAATTACAATACATTAATAATTATAAATGTATATTTTTTCTTTAAAACATAAAGGAGTTTTTTTTTAGCATAAAGTATAAAGATCGAACAAGTATAAGATATATACGTATGTGTAATGTCTATATATACATGCATATATATATTTAGCATTCCCCCACCCACTCCCCCAATAGTAATATCAGACAGGCTTGATTGATGTGTGTGTTGTTTTTGTCAACGTAGTAAATGAATCTGAGTGTCATACTATATACGTACGTACATATATTTGTAGCCTTTAAATAAGGAATAAATTATGCAAAAAAAAACAAAAAAATCAAACAAGATATCAGAAAATTATCTTCGGCAATGCCGCAGATATCATACTCTTGCAGACTTAAAAAAAAAAATAAATAAATAAATAAAAATTATACAAAAAGTCAATTTTCGATCGATTGTTTCTATGATGCAATAGTGATACGATGCGTCCGCTTGCAATTTATATAAAATTGAAACTGATGAACGAACACGCGGATATGTTGTTGAAGAATTTAGTAGGCTCTGCCAGGACTTCTACTTTAAATTATTATATATCCTCTGCAAGGGTGTAGTACAATAAAAAAATAATAATATCAATGTGAAAAACTTAATTTAATCTCATAACTTAACTAGAGCTTAGACTAGTTGATGCTTGTCCCAATAATAAATAAACAAGCAAAAAAAAAACAACAACAGCAACAATTTACATTTTATGTGTGTATTTTATTAGAAATGAACAAAATAAAATGAAAATTAATTAAATCTAATTGTTTTCAAAACGTAAACAAACAAACAAAAAAAAACAAAGGAATTCAAGAAAAAAAATAAAAGAAATGAAAAGGAAAAAAAATTTTTAATTCACTTTTATTAATGTCTCATGCACATTCGATAAGTCTGCCCCGACTCCGTTCCAGGATATAGATATACATATATATATATAGATATATATGTGCACGGCCCCAGACCTGCCACATATATGGCGAAATTCCCAGTAGAAGCTCAAACAACAACAATTAACAAAAAAAAAAAAAGAAAAATTATTACAAATTTAAATATTGAAATCTGGCACGAAAATTGAAAGAAATGAAAAAATTGCAAATTGATGGTAAAATAAAAAGAAAAACTATATGAAAACATAGTGATAATGTGGCAAAATTGAAAATCATAATTATTATATATATAATATATTTATATATTTAAACAATATATATATTATATGTTAGATTTGTGTGAGCAAAATTAAGAATTATTCATGTACACTTTAATTACATTACAATACAATTATATACATATATATATATATATATATATATTTAATGTTTTACAACAAATTATTATAAATAGTCATTAATGTTTCAAAATATTAAAATGCGCAAAAAAAAAACAAATTTGTATTTCATTTTCATTCATAGTAAAAAAATTATTTTAAAATATTTTTTGATGTAATGGGAGTTTTATTGGCGAAATTGAAAATCATGATATTGAATTTTACAATTTTATTAATTAGTAAACATGAAATTCAAAGTGAACTTTAAATCTATGCAAAATCGAATTAAAATTCATACAATTTTTTTTTATGTTTCTTTGCAAAATTTTGTTTTTAATGTTTTGCAGTTTTGTACTCTGGTTCATCGCCACCGCCGCCACCACCACTGTTGCCAGCACCACTGCCACCACCGCCTCCACCACCATCTTTGGGCAATTTACGTTTCTGTATAATAGTCTAAAAATGGAAAGACAATTAATTAGCATTGATGGGAAACATATAGTAAAAAATATTCATACCTGAATCTTTTGCCATTCACGATCAAGTTCAGCTTTTTCATTCTTTTCAGTTTTATTCTTTCGCGTTTTTCGTCCATCCTGCATTTTAACACCATATTGAAAGGCAGCCTTGGGTAATGCTTCCTTGGTGCTCATATAATCTGAATATTCTTCCTGTGTATCAAAATCCCAACGTCCAATTGGACCTTTCTTATTACCTAAATCCATTTTCGTATAATCAACTTCATCATCCGAATCATCAATGGCATCATTCATTTCCTCTAGACCAGGATAACATTCGGCATAACCTTCCGGTTCATTGGCAAAACGTGATGCCATTGCTTTCGAGATTTTTGGTGGTGGCGGTATATTGGTTATCAATGGCTCTGCCTCAGCATCTGGTGGTCCATCACCAAAATATGATTTTACTGTTCCATTCACATTTGGTTTTACCGATTGATGACGTTCATTGCGTTGTGTTGCACTTGGTTGATAATCACCAACATCATCATAGATGCTATCACCCAAGGCTTTAACAGATTTGCTGCCTGCAGCTATTGTATTGTTGCTGCTGGCGCCAGAATTGTTATTATTGCCACTAATGTTACTGTTGCTATTGCTGCCTGCCGCACTTGATGTTGCTGTTAAATCCTTATCGTAAAATAATGGTTTATCCTTATCACGTTTCTTATTCTTCTTATTGCGTCCACCGGCACGTAAATAACTTAAAATTTGTGATAATTTATTGATGACAATATCATTTGTGGTCAATGTGGCAATATCTTCACGTGCAACGGGCACTTCAAATTTCGAACGTTTCAATGTTGTCGGAATATCCATATCCATGTCATCCTCCATATCGATGACATATGCCATTCGTCCGGGCGCAAAGAGTTCATTTCGTGGCACTTCTTTGGAGCGACGCGACTGTACCAAATTATATATATTTCTAGCCATTTGACCATTAATAGCATTAATATCTTCTGCTTCGCGACGTTCGGCTTCTAGTTGTTCGGCGGCTGCAGCTGCTTCTGCCAACTTTTCGCGTGCCAATGCAGCGGCAAGTTCTTCTTCTTCTGCTTCTTTTGAATGCAACTCGGAACGTACTTTTTGTAGCAGAGCATAATCCAAACCTTTGACCAAATGGGTATGTTTCATGTCACCACCCAAGAATTTGGATTCTTGTATAATACGACGTCGACGTTCGGCTGCATCGACACCTGATTTCATATCGGGTGCAACTGCACGATAGGCACTGCCGCTGGCATGACCAGGTGTTGCGGCAGCATTCTGATAATCGGGATTTGCATTATCACGACGTTCACGTGCACGATCACGATATTTCTCGGATAGTTCTTGTAGCTTGACATCTTCCTGTTTTTTTAGTGCTGCGTAGAAGTTTTTCTTTTTACGTCTTAAATCGTTGCGTTCACTGCTGCTGCCACTTTGGCCTTTTTTCTTTTCTCCGCTTGCGCCGCCAGCTGCAGCAGGCGTAGCAAATTGTGCAGTCGCCAATGAGCCGCCGCTAGCTCCACCACCAGCGCTGCTTGAAGAGCCAGCGGGCGGAGCACGAGGCGTTGCAAGTAATTTGCGAAAATCATCGTTGGTCAAGCGCACCGATGGTGGCGCTTCCAAATGCGCATCAGACATGATATGCAAATTATCTGTTAATTTATTAATTAATAATAACTTATATTTGTGTATAGATTTTTCTTCTTCGATAAGTTAGAAATGTATCGATTGCATACCAATCAGCTGTTGTTCAAATGAACTAGTTTCGTTAAATTTAAACTGGATTTGGTATTTTGTACTGCGGTAATCTTATCAGCTGTTAATTTTAAAATTTACTAGTAATAAACAAAATAAATATTTATTACTTACAAAATTACAAATCAAAATACAAAAATTGCTTCAGTTAATGGCTTACCTACTAGTAATATTTAATTTTAATAATGAAATAAAATGTTAACATATCTATCGCTGTTTATGTTTGGCCGTTACTGTTAATGTTATTAACACTGTTAAGATCGTTGTCGAAAATCAGCTGACTTTGCCAGAGCTGTTAAATAGAATAAATAAACAAGAGCCGGCAAAGTAAACAAATAGAAAACATTAATTTATAAAAAATGACAAACTATTTACGTGAATTGCCTAAAATCGAGCTGCATGCCCATCTTAATGGCAGTTTAAACATCGACAGTATCAAGGAATTGGCTGAAAGTGTCTATGGTAAACAAACGGATCAATTTGAAGAATTATGCGAACGTTTTATAAAATTTGAAAAAAACGCAAGTCTCACTGAATGTTTTGAAAAGTTTAATTTTGTTCATGAATTGACATCGACCCGCAAAGGTTTACATTACGCAACTGAATTAGTAATGCGTGATTTTGCTAAAGATAATGTCATTTATCTTGAATTACGAACAACACCAAAATCCAATGATAACATGTCGAGACGTGATTATCTTCAGACTGTAATCGATTCGATTAAAAATGCTGAGAAACGATATCCGATTATTGTAAAACTGCTGCCATCAATAAATCGTGGAGAAACCGTTGAGGTGGCAGAGGAAACTATTGAATTAGCAATAGAGTTTCTAGAGAATTATTCTGATATTATTGTCGGAATTGATTTTAGCGGAAATCCACATTTGGGTAAATTTAACGATTTCATGCCGGTATTGGAAAAGGCACGAAAACACGGTCTAAAATTAGCCTTGCATTGTGCCGAAATTGATAATCCTGTAGAAATACGTGAGATGCTGAAATTTGGAATGTCGCGATGTGGACATGGTACATTTCTTACGGACTCTGGTTTTCAACATATGAAAGAGGAAAATATTCCGATTGAATGTTGTCTAACTAGCAATGTAAAATGTCAAACAGTTTCTAGTTTTGGATCACATCATTTAAAGGAACTTATAAAAACCGATGCTCCCAAAGTCCTTTGTACCGATGATTCTGGTGTTTTTGATACAACTTTAACAGATGAATTTATTTTGGCCACAGAGGCATTGGGTCTGACGCGTAGTCAATGCATCGCTTTAACAATGGATGCAGTGCAACATGCTTTTGCTAAACCAGAAGAAAAACTTCTATTAAAAATGAAAATATATGATTATATCAGACGTAATTCAAATTAAAATATACCTGTAATTTTCCGTGAATAAAATTGTTGGCATTTAATTTTTAGTGATTTTTAGAGAGTGACTGATCGGCTGAGTTAACAGCTTGCTCTCATGTTATGTACTAGCTCTGTTAGCAGTGCACATAATCATTATGTGCTCTTTCTCTAACAGTTAAATCGCACAGCTGATAATGCAAGTCCCATGGAATCGATTGTTTAAACACAGTTAGGGAATGTTTAAAACTAGTTTGAGTCTAGATATTAACATAATTTATAGAAATGCCTATGTTTATATACATAGCTATTTTGCACGTATAATATTGTGCAAAACTTTGAACTTTAAGCTTAGAGCGTCGTTTGGTTAATTTAATATTTACAGTACACTGTTATATTTTTACGAACTGTTATATTTTAAATGAAAAATTAATTTCAAGTTCAAGCTGAAATTTTAAAATTGTTACGTTAAAATGATGTTCTACTAACTTACAAGCGCTCATCTCTAGTTGGAACTGTTAACTACAAGACTTGAGCGTTTTAACAGACACTGTTTATGTGATGCACTCGTGTCGCTTGTTTTATGCACGACGCGATAGTCGGTAGAATATAAATACAAGATTTCAAATCATATAGGAATATATTATATAAAATGTTATTTAAGATTGGTTTTATAGGTACAGAAATGAAATAATTCGTTAAATGTAAAGCACAAATAACATGATTATGTTAACCAACGTAGGAATTTCATTCGTTCACTTTGTGTTCGTGCCAATTCGTTACACGCGACCACCACTGCTCTGTTAAGAACATAGCTCTTATAAGAAAAGTTAACAGAAATTGTAGTCAGTAATATTTCTCTTGTCCGTGCGTGTCGTCGCACCACTGTGTCGCTCCGTATGCCGCTGGTGTTTCGTTTCGATCGTTTGTGTTCGTAAATAATAATAAAATGAAAACAATACTTTGAATAAACAAAAACAACAAATTGTTATTAGCCGCCAAAGTAGTTAAACTTTTTAACTATCGCATGCATTGCGTAAAATATAAATCATTATATTTGATATGCCCAACTAATATCTGCAATAAAAATTCCTTTTGTTTACAACAGAACAACAGCAAATAGCAACATCATCAACAAAAGCAAAATCTAAGCGCCATTTCAAAAGTCTAAAAAAAATCACAAAGTGCACACACAAGTGCTTTTCTTACTATTCGCGTGTATTAGTGTGCATGTGATTGTGAATGTTTATGTGCGAGAGCATGTGAGAGTCGAGCATGTGTTTGTGATTTCATGTTATTATTGTTATTTCTTCCTTTCTCTCCGTTCCGCAATAAAAGAATAAATAATTAATTGTATTTCAACAAAACACAAAAAAAAAGAAAAAAAAACAGATCAAATTATAGCAAATTTCCATGTAACATACAACAACAACAACAGAAAAAAGTCACCGCCATTTACTGTTATAAGGTGAGTAATGCAAAATGAAAAGTATGTTGAGCAACAACAACAGTGTGATGAAAGTACCGTTTTATGTGTGCTTTGCTGGGTATACTTACGTATGTATGTGTTTATGTGTGTGGGTGTAAAAGAGCGCGAGAATTTGTTTTTGTTTTGCTTTTACTTTTGCTTGAAATGCGGTCGTCCAATGAAATAAGTAAAATAAACATTATTCAAATATTTTTGCTAATGTGTAAAAATAAGCTGTTGATACTGTTGCAGTTAGTGTTGCAGCTGCAGCTTGTTGAATGCAACACAACGCATCGAGTGTGTCGCCGTCGTTAAAGTAAACGTTGACGCCAACGGCCGACGGCGACGACAATTTAGCTCCCGTTTTTCATTTCATTTTCGTCGCTCGTTGTTTTGCTTGAACCTGTCAGCGTGCACATTTTCTTCTACCTTTTGCGTTTTGTATCTTCTTGATTGTTGCATTTTTTTTCTCCCCCGCTCATATTATTATATTCTTCTCGAGTTTGTTGCCGTTGTTTTTTTGTTTTTTTTTTCTGTACGCATACATGCACAACTCTTGCGTCTGTATGTGTATGTGTGTACATGCCTGGGTATTTCGTTGTCTTCTTTTGCTTTGTTTTGTTTTCGTTTCTGATACCGGTTTTGCTCGCTCCTCTTACTCCTTCTCTGCCTATCAACATCTAGCTCTCTTGACTCAGCCAAAACATGCGCTCTTTGCCTTCTTAGTTGTTGTCGTGGTTGTTGCTGTTGTTTTTGTTATTGCTGCACAGGTAGTTGGTGCTCATAGTTTACTTTTAGATTTCTTTTCTGTGCTTCTGTGCGTGTCCGTTGTTCTTCTACTTGTTGTTATTGTTGTTTTTGCTGCATTTGTTTTTCTGACTCTCTCGTTCTCTCTCTCTCTGTTTTCCTTTCTGTTGTATTGTCTTAATTATGTTTTATTTGCTCCACCGCAATTATTAATCTGATTTTTTTTTGATTTCCTTACCTCTTCTCACCGCATGCCTATTATAAGTTCATTTTCATTTTTTGTTCGTTCATTATTTTAATCTTTGTGGATTTTGTTTTTTGTTTTACAGCCTTTTCGTTTATTGTTTATTCTACATTTTGTATATTTTAAAATGTTTAATATTATTCATACAAACTTAGTATTTTGTTTTTGCATTTATTTTATTTTTTATTTTTTTTCTTTCATTCTTTTTTGTTCAATTTTGTTGTCAAGGCTGTTAAACTTTGTTAATGGATTTTTTAAAGCTTTTAGATGATTTCTGTTCTCAATTGTTTTTGTTGTTCATTGATTTAACTTGAAATCTTTGCAATATTCTTATACATTTTTTTATTCTGCTTATCTTTTGTTTCTGATTTTGTCTATTGTTTTGCTTTTCCTCTCTGGAATTCTTTCAGTTCTTCGAGAAAATCATGATGCAGATTTGTATGTGTTCCTGTGTATTTTTTGTATTCGATTGTTGCGTTTCTCTATGACGTCAGTTGAAAATAATTTATATCTGGATGTAGACGCAAAATATTTGGAAAAAAAATCTCTAATGCATAAGCAAATTATAATTAAAAAAACACGTTTAATTCATTTTCATATTATAGTCATAAAATCTAAAAGACTTTGTATTTTATTAATATAAATTTGAATATATTTTATTATTTTATTTTCATAATTAAAATCTTTATGAAGTTTTGATTTATTCTTCTGCGAATTCTCAAAAAAGACTTTCAACCACTCAATAAGAACATCAAAATTAATAACAATAAAATATTGCTACTTTGGCATCATGTCAGAGCCAGAGGCTCTCACAGTGTCTCCAGACTTAACATGTCTAAAGTATAATTCAGTTGCCTGGCAATAATATTGGGTAAATAATGCCGACCTAATACTCTATTACTATACCGCCAAAAAAAAAAAACAAACCCAAAAGAGAACGTTGGAAATAAACATGACTCTTTGCAAATACTCAATTAAAATGAACATGAAATGCGCAATACATGAAAGAAAAATAAAAAAAAGAAGAATTATTCATATTATACGCTTGCAAAAAGTATATTTATTTTGGTAAGCAGTATGCAACGCACAGAAGGAGACGTGAAAGACTTTAAATGTATAAATAAAGTGTATATATATTTTTGATCTGTATTAATGGCCGAGTCTAATTCTTGCTGTCTATCTATTAAAGCCTCAGTCTCAATTTATAAGATTTATACAAGATGCTTTCAATTTCTGCAAGCTATTAATAAATCGAAACAGAAGAGATCAGACTACTATCTATATCATTTAGCTATCAAAGAAACAATCGGTCGAAAAAGTTGTCAAAATGAAAATGTTCTTGGTTGCTAAGTTATAAGGTTAAAATTCATATGACTAAGTTTTGTTCATGACTTAAGCATGCTTGGCTTAGTTATAAATCGATAATTAAATTATTGTATGAAACACTTTGAAAGGGCATAAAAACTTCGATACGTCAAAGAAAACGTTTCTATCTTGTTTCATTCTTCTTTTCAATAAGTCTGTCGTACTTTGACCACAACCAAAGTCGTAGTCGACGTCTTGAGTTGATGTATAAAAAAAAAAATAAAAATAATAATAATAATAATAATATTAATATAAGTATGAATATGTGTATGTAAATGTACATAAATCATCTCCAATTATAAGCATATTAAACACATTGTATGTGTATATATGTGTGTGTGCATTGTTACCTTCTATTGCGATTGCGTCGCGTTGACAGAAGACAGAAATGCTGACGCCAAAAAAAAAAATTAAAATATATATCCAAAAATAGCCAGAAAGATGTGCGAAAAAGATTTAAAATTGAGCACAATAAACTATTCTATTAATACTTAAAACTAAACATTTTTCTAAAAAAAAAACCATTATTTATTTCTTCGTTTTTGTGTTTGAACATATCAATTCTGGAAAAATCTCTTAGAATCGGATAGCAAAAAATAAAAAAGAAAAGATTTATTGTTATAATAAACAATTTCATTGTCTAATGCATTTTAGCTTGAAACTTAAAAAGATTAATTCAGAATGCTCTTGAGATTTTTTTTTCTATATATTGTTTACTTGAAAGAAAGAAATTTAAAATAAGTAAAATTAAATATCAACAAAAATTTCACACGCCTACGCAAATCAATATATAGAAAAAAAAATCTCGAGGACCATTGCTGAATTAATCTTTTTAAGTTTCAAGCTAAAATGCATTAGACAATGAAATTGTTTATTATAACAATAAATCTTTTCTTTTTTATTTTTTGCTATCCGATTCTAAGAGATTTTTCCAGAATTGATATGTTCAAACACAAAAACGAAGAAATAAATAATGGTTTTTTTTTTAGAAAAATGTTTAGTTTTTTAAGTATTAATAGAATAGTTTATTGTGCTCAATTTTAAATCTTTTTCGCACATCTTTCTGGCTATTTTTGGATATATATTTTAATTTTTTTTTTTGGCGTCAGCATTTCTGTCTTCTGTCAACGCGACGCAATCGCAATAGAAGGTAACAATGCACACACACATATATACACATACAATGTGTTTAATATGCTTATAATTGGAGATGATTTATGTACATTTACATACACATATTCATACTTATATTAATATTATTATTATTATTATTATTTTTTTTTTTTTTTTTTATATCAACTCAAGACGTCGACTACAACTTTGGTTGTGGTCAAAGTACGACAGACTTATTGAAAAGAAGAGTGAAACAAGATAGAAACGTTTTCATTGACGTGTCGAAGTTTTTATGCCCTTTCAAAGTGTTTCATACAATAATTTAATTATCGATTTATAACTAAGCCAAGCATGCTTAAGTCATGAACAAAACTTAGTCATATGAATTTTAACCTTATAACTTAGCAACCAAGAACATTTTCATTTTGACAACTTTTTCGACCGATTGTTTCTTTGATAGCTAAATGATATAGATAGTAGTCTGATCTCTTCTGTTTCGATTTATTAATAGCTTGCAGAAATTGAAAGCATCTTGTATAAATCTTATAAATTGAGACTGAGGCTTTAATAGATAGACAGCAAGAATTAGACTCGGCCATTAATACAGATCAAAAATATATATACACTTTATTTATACATTTAAAGTCTTTCACGTCTCCTTCTGTGCGTTGCATACTGCTTACCAAAATGAATATACTCTTTGCAAGCGTATAATATGAATAATTCTTCTTTTTTTATTATTCTTTCATGTATTGCGCATTTCGTGTTCATTTTAATTGAGTATTTGCAAAGAGTGATGTTTATTTCCAACGTTCTCTTTTGGGTTTGTTTTTTTTTTGACGCTATAGTAATAGAGTATTAGGTCGGCATTATTTACCCAACATTATTGCCAGGCAACTGAATTATACTTTAGACATGTTAAGTCTGGAGACACTGTGAGGGACTCTGGCGCTGACATGATGCCAAAGTAGCAATATTTTATTGTTATTAATTTTGATGTTCTTATTGAGTGGTTGAAAGTCTTTTTTGAGAATTCGCAGAAGAATAAATCAAAACTTCATAAAGATTTTAATTATGAAAATAAAATAATAAAATATATTCAAATTTATATTAATAAAATACAAAGTCTTTTAGATTTTATGACTATAATATGAAAATGAATTAAACGTGTTTTTTTAATTATAATTTGCTTATGCATTAGAGATTTTTTTTCCAAATATTTTGCGTCTACATCCAGATATAAATTATTTTCAACTGACGTCATAGAGAAACGCAACAATCGAATACAAAAAATACACAGGAACACATACAAATCTGCATCATGATTTTCTCGAAGAACTGAAAGAATTCCAGAGAGGAAAAGCAAAACAATAGACAAAATCAGAAACAAAAGATAAGCAGAAAAAAAATGTATAAGAATATTGCAAAGATTTCAAGTTAAATCAATGAACAACAAAAACAATTGAGAACAGAAATCATCTAAAAGCTTTAAAAAATACATTAACAAAGTTTAACAGCCTTGACAACAAAATTGAACAAAAAAGAATGAAAGAAAAAAAAAATAAAATAAATGCAAAAACAAAATACTAAGTTTGTATGTATAATATTAATCATTTTAAAATATACAAAATGTAGAATAAACAATAAACGAAAAGGCTGTAAAACAAAAAAAAAAAAACAAAATCCACAAAGATTAAAATAATGAACGAACAAGAAATGAAAATGAAATTTTAATAGGCAAGAGGTGAGAAGAGGTAAGGAAATCAAAAAAAAAAATCAGATTAATAATTGCGGTAGAGCAAATAAAACATAATTAAGACAATACAGCAGAGAGGAAAACAGAGAGAGAACGAGAGAGTCAGAAAAACAAATGCAGCAAAAACAACAATAACAACAAGTAGAAGAACAACGGACACGCACAGAAGCACAGAAAAGAAATCTAAAAGTAAACTATGAGCACCAACTACCTGTGCAGCAATAACAAAAACAACAGCAACAACCACGACAACAACTAAGAAGGCAAAGAGCGCATGTTTTGGCTGAGTCAAGAGAGCTAGATGTTGATAGGCAGAGAAGGAGTAAGAGGAGCGAGCAAAACCGGTATCAGAAACGAAAACAAAACAAAGCAAAAGAAGACAACGAAATACCCAGGCATGTACACACATACTCATACAAACGCAAGAGTTGTGCATGTATGCGTAGAGAAAAAACAAAAAACAACGGCAACAAACTCGAGAAGAATATAATAATATGAGCGGGGGGAAAAAAATGCAACAATCAAGAAGATACAAAACGCAAAAGGTAGAAGAAAATGTGCACGCTGACAGGTTCAAGCAAAACAACGAGCGACGAAAATGAAATGAAAAACGGGAGCTAAATTGTCGTCGCCGTCGGCCGTTGGCGTCAACGTTTGCTTTAACGACGGCGACATCGACGGCGACACACTCGATGCGTTGTGTTGCATTCAACAAGCTGCAGCTGCAACACTAACTGCAACAGCATCAACAGCTTATTTTTACCCATTAGCAAAAATATTTGAATAATGTTTATTTTACTTATTTCATTGGACGACCGCATTTCAAGTTATTTAGCAAAAGTAAAAGCAAAACAAAAACAAATTCTCGCGCTCTTTTACACCCACACACATAAACACATACATCCGTACGTATACCCAGCAAAGCACGCATAAAACGGTACTTTCATCACACTGTTGTTGTTGCTCAACATACTTTTCATTTTGCATTACTCACCTTATAACAGTAAATGGCGGTGACTTTTTTCTGTTATTGTTGTTGTTGTATGTTACATGGAAATTTGCTATAATTTGATCTGTTTTTTTTTTTTCTCTTTTTTATTTTTTTGTGTTTCGTTGAAATATTTAATTATTTATTCTTTTGTTACGGAACGGAGAGCAAGGAAGAAGTAACAATAATAACATGAAATCACAAACACATGCTCGACTCTCACATGCTCTCGCACATAAACATTCACAATCACATGCACACTAATACACGCGAATAGTAAGAAAAGCACTTGTGTGTGCACTTTGTGATTTTTTTTAGACTTTTGAAATGGCGCTTAGATTTTGCTTTTGTTGATGATGTTGCTATTTGCTGTTGTTCTGTTGTAAACAAGAGGAATTTTTATTGCAGATATTAGTTGGGCATATCAAATATAATGATTTATATTTTACGCAATGCATGCGATAGTTAAAAAGTTTTATTACTTTGGCGGCTAATAACAATTTATTGTTTTTGTTTATTCAAAGTATTGTTTTCACTTTATTATTATTTACGAACACATACGATCGAAACGAAACACCAGCGGCATACGGAGCGACACAGTGGTGCGACGACACGCACCGACAAGAGAAGTATTACTGGCTACAATTTCTGTTAACTTTTCTTATAAGAGCAATGTTTTTAACAGAGCAGTGGTGGTCGCGTGTAACGAATTGGCACGAACACAAAGTTAACGAACGAAATTCCTACGTTGGTTAACATAATCATGTTATTTGTGCTTTACATTTAACGAATTATTTCATTTCTGTTCCTATAAAACCAATCTTAAATAACATTTTATATAATATATTCCTATATGATTTGAAATCTTGTTTTTATATTTTACCGAATATCGTGTCGTGCATAAAACAAGCGACACGAGTGCATCGCATGAACAGTGTCTGTTAAAACGCTCAAGTCTTGTAGTTAACAGTTCCAACTAGAGATGAGCGCTAGTAATTGTAACGTAACAATTTTAAAATTTCAGCTTGAACTTTTGTTGAAATTAATTCTTGATTTAAAATATAACAGTGTAATGTAAATATTAAATTAACCAAACAAAACGCTAAGCTTAAAGTTCAAAGTTTTACACAATATTATAAATTATGGTGCAAAATAGCTGTGTATATAAACATAGGCATTTCTATAAATTATGTTAATATCTAGACTAAAACTAGTTTTAAACATTCCTTCACTATGCTTAAACAATCGATTCCATGGGACTTGCATTATCAGCTGTGAGATTTAACGTTAGAGAAAGAGCACATAATGATTACGCGCCCTGCTAACAGATCTCGTAAATAACATGAGAGTAAGCTGTTAACTCAGCCGATCAGTCACTCTCTAAAAATCACTAAAAATTAAATGCCAACAATTTTATTCACGGAATGTTACAAGTATATTTTAATTTGAATTACGTCTGATATAATCATATATTTTCATTTTTAATAGAAGTTTTTCTTCTGGTTTAGCAAAAGCATGTTGCACTGCATCCATTGTTAAAGCAATGCATTGACTACGCGTCAAACCCAATGCCTCTGTGGCCAAAATAAATTCATCTGTTAAAGTTGTATCAAAAACACCAGAATCATCGGTACAAAGGACTTTGGGAGCATCGGTTTTTATCAGTTCCTTTAAATGATGCGATCCAAAACTAGAAACTGTTTGACATTTTACATTGCTAGTTAGACAACATTCAATCGGAATATTTTCATCTTTCATATGTTGAAAACCTGAGTCTGTAAGAAATGTACCATGTCCACATCGCGACATTCCAAATTTCAGCATCTCACGTATTTCTACAGGATTATCAATTTCGGCACAATGCAAGGCTAATTTTAGACCGTGTTTTCGTGCCTTTTCCAATACCGGCATGAAATCGTTAAATTTACCCAAATGTGGATTTCCGCTAAAATCAATTCCGACAATAATATCAGAATAATTCTCTAGAAACTCTATTGCTAATTCAATAGTTTCCTCTGCCACCTCAACGGTTTCTCCACGATTTATTGATGGCAGCAGTTTTACAATAATCGGATATCGTTTCTCAGCATTTTTAATCGAATCGATTACAGTCTGAAGATAATCACGTCTCGACATGTTATCATTGGATTTTGGTGTTGTTCGTAATTCAAGATAAATGACATTATCTTTAGCAAAATCACGCATTACTAATTCAGTTGCGTAATGTAAACCTTTGCGGGTCGATGTCAATTCATGAACAAAATTAAACTTTTCAAAACATTCAGTGAGACTTGCGTTTTTTTCAAATTTTATAAAACGTTCGCATAATTCTTCAAATTGATCCGTTTGTTTACCATAGACACTTTCAGCCAATTCCTTGATACTGTCGATGTTTAAACTGCCATTAAGATGGGCATGCAGCTCGATTTTAGGCAATTCACGTAAATAGTTTGTCATTTTTTATAAATTAATGTTTTCTACTTGTTTACTTTGCCGGCTCTTGTTTATTTATTCTATTTAACAGCTCTGGCAAAGTCAGCTGATTTTCGACAACGATCTTAACAGTGTTAATAACATTAACAGTAGCGAGCAAAGATAAACGGCGATAGGTTTGTTAACATTTAATGTCATTATTAAAATTAAATATTACTCGTAGGTAAGCTATTTACTGGAAAATTTTTTTTTTATAATTTCGTAAGTAATAAATATTATTTTTGTTTATTACTACTAACGTATATAGTTCAAATTAACAGCTGATAAGACTACCGCAGTACAAAATACCAAATCTAGTTTAAATTTAACGAAACTAGTTCATTTGAACAACAGCTGATTTGTCTGCAATCGATATATTTCTAACTTATCGAGGAAGAAAAATCTATACACAAATATAAATTTTCATTAATTAATAAATTAATAATTTAACAGATAATTTGCATATCATGTCTGATGCGCATTTGGAAGCGCCACCATCGGTGCGCTTGACCAACGATGATTTTCGCAAATTGCTTGCAACGCCTCGTGCTCCGCCCGCTGGCTCTTCAAGCAGCGCTGGTGGTGGAGCTACCGGCGGCTCATTGGCGACTGCACAATTTGCTACGCCTGCTGCAGCTGGCGGCGCAAGCGGAGAAAAGAAAAAAGGCCAAAGTGGCAGCAGCAGTGAACGCAACGATTTGAGACGTAAAAAGAAAAACTTCTATGCAGCATTAAAAAAACAGGAAGATGTCAAGCTACAAGAACTATCCGAGAAATATCGTGATCGTGCACGTGAACGTCGTGATAATGCAAATCCCGATTATCAGAATGCTGCCGCAACACCTGGCCATGCCAGCGGCAGTGCCTATCGTGCAGTTGCACCCGATATGAAATCGGGTGTCGATGCAGCCGAACGTCGACGTCGTATTATACAAGAATCCAAATTCTTGGGTGGTGACATGAAACATACCCATTTGGTCAAAGGTTTGGATTATGCTCTGCTACAAAAAGTACGTTCCGAGTTGCATTCAAAAGAAGCAGAAGAAGAAGAACTTGCCGCTGCATTAGCACGCGAAAAGTTGGCAGAAGCAGCTGCAGCCGCCGAACAACTAGAAGCCGAACGTCGCGAAGCAGAAGATATTAATGCTATTAATGGTCAAATGGCTAGAAATATATATAATTTGGTACAGTCGCGTCGCTCCAAAGAAGTGCCACGCAATGAACTCTTTGCGCCCGGACGAATGGCATATGTCATCGATATGGAGGATGACATGGATATGGATATTCCGACAACATTGAAACGTTCGAAATTTGAAGTGCCCGTTGCACGTGAAGATATTGCCACATTGACCACAAATGATATTGTCATCAATAAATTATCACAAATTTTAAGTTATTTACGTGCCGGTGGACGCAATAAGAAGAATAAGAAACGTGATAAGGATAAACCATTGTTCTACGATAAGGATTTAACTGCAACATCAAGTGCGGCAGGCAGCAATAGCAACAATAACATTAGCGGAAACAATAACAATGCTGGCACCAGCAGCAACAATACAATGGCCGCAGGCAGCAAATCTGTTAAAGCCTTGGGTGATAGCATCT
>JBAMBR010003027.1:0-12522 GCA_037044475.1 Zaprionus obscuricornis | reverse complement strand
CTTCTTTTTAAATCGAACCTAAACTCAAACTCGAATTAGAACATTAACTGATTCAATGATACCTTCATCATCAATATTATCAGGAGCTGCAGCTGTCGGAGGAGCAAAAGGCTAAGGCACGTGAAAATGGCATCGCTTGTATGCAACAGGAAGGCATCACCAAGGAACAGGGTCAGGCACTACGCGATGGCAACTTTGACAATGTCGATGATAAGGTTAAATGCTTCACCAACTGTTTCCTTGAGAAGGCTGGCTTCATTGTCGATGGCCAAATTAAGCCTGATGTTGTCGAACAGAAACTCTCACCCATTGCTGGTGCCGACAAGGTTAAAGCCATTCAGGCCAAATGTGATTCCCTCAAGGGTTCCGATAAATGTGATACAGCCTTCCAATTGTATCAATGCTATCACACCAACAATGGCCTGCTTTAAGTTATTGCCACATCAATATTGTTATTAATGCACCAAAAACAAAACAAAAAAACAAAAAAATCAAAATTCTGTGAATTGTCAAAAAATTAATTGACTTTATTATCGAATAAGATAAATCAATGAGAATGTTAATACATATTTAAAGTAAATAAATTGATTTTATATAGAGCAAACGACGTGTATTCACAATGGAGAAAAGGCAAGTGATAAATTTTTCAGATTTAAAAAATTTATATTTATGAAAAAAAAATTAATTAAATAATTTAAACTAATTTTCAAATATTTTTCAAAAATATTTTCAACAATTTCTAAGCATTCAATTCTTTAACTTAACTGCAATTAAAAATACGTAGCAAATATTTCAGATTAAAAAAATAAATATATTTAAAATAATTCAGATTTAAAGAAATTTATATTTATGAAAAAAAAATTAATTAAATAATTTTAAACTAATTTTCAAATATTTTTCAAAAATTAAATTTTCAACAATTTCTAAGCATTGACAATTCTTTAACTTAACTGACAATTAATAAATACTAGATTAAAAAGTCAAATATTTTCAGATTAAAAAAATATTAATATATTTGAAAATTTTTAATTGAATTGAATAAATTGAATTAATTAATTTTAGAAATATATTTATTTTATTTTTAATCTGAAATATTTGCTACGTATTTATTAATTGTCAGTTAAGTTAAAGAATTGTCAATGCTTAGAAATTGTTGAAAATTTAATTTTTGAAAAATATTTGAAAAATCTAGTTTAAAATTATTTAATTAATTTTTAATATTTCATAAATTATTTTCTATTAATTAATTATTTTAAATATATTTATTTTTTTAATCTGAAATATTTGCTACGTATTTTTAATTGCAGTTAAGTTAAAGAATTGAATGCTTAGAAATTGTTGAAAATATTTTTGAAAAATATTTGAAAATTAGTTTAAATTATTTAATTAATTTTTTTTTCATAAATATAAATTTTTTAAATCTGAAAAATTTATCACTTGCCTTTTCTCCATTGTGAATACACGTCGTTTGCTCTATATAAAATCAATTTATTTACTTTAAATATGTATTAACATTCTCATTGATTTATCTTATTCGATAATAAAGTCAATTAATTTTTTGACAATTCACAGAATTTTGATTTTTTTGTTTTTTTGTTTTGTTTTTGGTGCATTAATAACAATATTGATGTGGCAATAACTTAAAGCAGGCCATTGTTGGTGTGATAGCATTGATACAATTGGAAGGCTGTATCACATTTATCGGAACCCTTGAGGGAATCACATTTGGCCTGAATGGCTTTAACCTTGTCGGCACCAGCAATGGGTGAGAGTTTCTGTTCGACAACATCAGGCTTAATTTGGCCATCGACAATGAAGCCAGCCTTCTCAAGGAAACAGTTGGTGAAGCATTTAACCTTATCATCGACATTGTCAAAGTTGCCATCGCGTAGTGCCTGACCCTGTTCCTTGGTGATGCCTTCCTGTTGCATACAAGCGATGCCATTTTCACGTGCCTTAGCCTTTTGCTCCTCCGACAGCTGCAGCTCCTGATAATATTGATGATGAAGGTATCATTGAATCAGTTAATGTTCTAATTCGAGTTTGAGTTTAGGTTCGATTTAAAAAGAAGTTTACTTACAGCGGCTGCGGCAAGAGCTACACAGGCAACCAGAACGATTAGATATTTCATGATGTATTACGAGTTGTGTCTGCTTTTTGCACTGTTTGTTTGATTCATCGAGCGATACGCTTTTATATTATTTTACTCACTGAACTTTGCCCAACGTTACGTTTTGTTTTGTTTTCATTTCATTTCATTTTAGTTGTTGTTTCTCTCTCTCTTTCGCTCTTTCTCTCTGCTTATTTATTTTTTATTTTTTTTGTTTTATATCTCGTTGATCACAGACAGACAGTGACTATACATATATATATATATATAAAACGCATTTATGAGTGTTGTGTAGTTTATTTAACTCTTGTTTTTTAATGATTCTGACTTTGCACGTTGCGTCATATACTCTTTATGTCTCTCTGTGTGTGTGTGTGTGTGTGTGTGTGCGGTGCCATCCCATAGCCCTCTTGACGAGAGAACTTTGAAGATATTTAAGAAAAATACTCTGTGAAGTTGAAGTTGAAGTGTTGTAGAGAGTCCTCAAAATAAATAATTTCTTATAATGATGCTAGACTATGTTCTATGATATTTGTAATTTTTAAAGATTTTTATTTTACGGTAAATTAATTTTATTAAATTTATTTTGTGCATTAACTATATGAAAAAATAATAATAAAATGATTTTTTATTTATTTTAGTTAATTTTTGAAGTATCTTAACGTCGTGCATTAATAATAAAGATTTCTCTTTTAATACTACTTCAGCATATAAATTGTTCTCTGTGCGACCTTAACAATTATTGAGTACGTTGCTGAGATGATTCCCGTGATTTACCCAAGTTTAATATGCCATTGTTATTGTTAATGTTAATGTTCTTTGCTGTTGTTGCTGTTATTGTTGTCATATTACATAGTCAACGACTGGCCGAGACTGAAGTGTTAATTGCTTTTGTTTTTTAGTAATTTGTAAAATTAACATTAACGTTAATTTTCAATGATATTTTTTTTTCGTGAATTTTTTTTGTAGTTTACAGTAATGCTGAGTGCCGTTGCAGGGTGCAGCGATGCAGCAAGTTTTTTGTTTTTTGTTACTTAACACAGAAAAAAAAGACAGCAGCCCATTAAACCGATTACTCAGGGCTAATTCAAGCAATCAGCATATCTAATGAGACATAATTGTGTATGGACCAGCAAAAAAAAAAAACAAAAATAAACAACAACAAATTATATAAATTATACAGCGAGTAAATATTTTGTTTTGTCTTTTTTTTTAGTTAATTGTAAAAATTAACTAAATATTTATTTAACAAAAAATTTTTTAAAAATTGTACAAATATAATAATAATACAAAATAAGCTTTTAATCAGCTTAAAAAAATATATATGCTGTAAGAAAATTAAAGAATATCTTATAGATTTAAGATCCCTAAAACCCTTAAGCTACGCCACTGTGGCCGTTGCAACGATTTCACAGTACATTTCCATAATTAATCTGTTCGCTTAACTAAACGTTGACGCGTACAAATTCAAGCCAATAATCTTCAAATACATTAAGTATATAGAGAGAAGACAAGCATATATAATTATATATAAAGACATATATAAATAATAGATATTGTGATATACCGATATACCGGTTTTCTAATAAATTAATAAGCTGCGGGGCAAAAAAAAAAAAAAAAGCGTCGTCTGTCTGTGATTTGAACTCGATTCAGAGCAGACAGTTTCAGACAAAACTTTATGTGTCAAAGTCCACAGACAGAACTACTTTAAAGAAATTGCTTGAAATTTATTGATAGACTAGCAGTTACTCTGCAAATTTTTAAATAATATATTTATTTATTTATTTATTTATTATTTTTATTTTTATTAAATTTTTTTCTAATTTTTAATGTAATATTTATTTTCAAATTTTATTATTGATTTCATATGCAAAACCTCACAGTGCATAATTATTTTAAATACTCTTACTTAAAAAAAAATATCTATAATAAACTTATAAAACTCAAAGTCCAAAGTCTAAAAACTGGTTTGCCAAATAATAAAAAGTACCGAAAAAAAAAAACAAAAATTCTATTATAGATGCACTTGATAGTCACATTTTGGCTATTAAATTAACATCTTAATCGCTATGAGAGTGTATGCTATAGCGATAAATGTTAATGGAGACTGGAACCGAATGGATCAAAGTTATATTTGAAGGGGGGGGGGAGGAGTGGAACTTTCCCAAGACGTGTTCGTTCGTGCAACAAATAATGATATTATATGCCATATATTTATAAATATTTACTGCTGACAGCATCGATAATTCATGACCTGCTCAAACTACAATACAAAAAAAAAAAAATAAAAAGAAAAAAAAAGTGTCTAGCAATGGGAACTAAAATTTTTGGGAACTGGGAATTAGGAACAACAGGAAATTGGGAACTATTGAGGAACTAAGAACTGCTGCTAGCTGTGTAACTGAAAAGTTCTTGTATAACCAGTTAAGGACAAAACTTACCCAGACAAACTCATAAATAGTTACGCACGCCAAGCCAAGTTGACAAAAGAAAACATGAATGAACAACAACAAGAACAATAAGAGGAACAGTAAGAAGAAAAGGAAAATACTTCAAGCGCTTATTGGGTGCCATCGTCGCCTGCCAGAGGCCATAACAAATATAAAATATTTAAATAGTAATAAATTCATAATGTCAACGTGTTGTTGCTGTAACTGCCATAGATTTATAGACAATAATAACGGTAAACACGAAACGCGCTCAGCACAAACAAGCAAAAACTCCTATGACTTAAGTAGCCAAAAAAAAAAAAAGTTGCCAAAAAAAAAAAAGCGATAGCCAAAAAAAAAAAAAAAAAAAATGTCACTCGTTTTATAACTTCATATAAGAAAATAATAAAATTCTTTTATTGTAGACATGATAGACTGTTAGGGCGTGGTAGGCAGGGGGCGGGAATATAGGAGATGGTGGGGGGCATAATAGTGTGCCATGTAGCTCATATATATATTAAATACTATATGGCATGCCATAAAAATATAAACAGCACATAAAACGACTATGAAAACAATGGAACAAAAAGTAAGAGACAGAGAGAGATGGAGAGAAGTAAGAGACAGAAACAGTCAAATGAGTCCTACGAGCTAATGAAATGTCATTGGACCCGAAGGGGATTCAAAACGTCAACTATGAAGAACATGAGAAAGATGTAGATCAAGAGAGAAAGAGAGCGGAAGAGAGAGAGACGCACAATGTCAAGCTAAAACTGAAATGCAAATGTCACGCGAAAAACTATTTGACGACAATATTATGACTGACATTATAATGTGAATATGGCCACAAGAGACCTAAAGACTAAAAAACCAAACTGTAACGTATATTGTATCGCATAACAGTGCAGAGCAGAGCAGAGCACAGTGCCAACAGAGCAAAGCTTCAACTCTACAGTAAAACCAAGCCTGAAACGTGCTTGAAACTAGCAAAACTAGCATGCAAAAAAAAAAAACCTATGCCAAGTATTCCCAGAGTTATATGCAAATATTTTTTATTATTATTATTATTATATGTACATCGTTTTATTTTATTTCATTTCTTCTTTTTTTTTTTTTATTCGTCGCTTGTCGCTTTATTTTTTATGCCAAGTCATGCAAGTAAATTTATTAACTATTAAAATTAAAAAAACAACAATTATAAAATGAATAAAATGCAAAACTGAATAAAAACTCATAAATTTGAATGATGCTCATAAAATTAAAATAAAGTATCGACAAAATAAAATGCAAAAAGATAACAAAATATATTTTACGTAATAATAATGATAGGCTACAACTTTGGAATTTTCATCAAATTTCATTTTGTTTTTTTTTTTGTTTTTTTTTGCAATTTAAAGCAAATTTCTTTAATTAGAAATAAAATGTTTGGTGCAAAATAATGGCAGATTTAAACCTTTTTAATGGCCGATATATCATTTATTACTGTCACGTTGTTGTAGTAGCCAAAGCTTTGCTGATCTCTCTCTCTCTCTCTGGGCCAGAGACCATGAAAAGCCTACACGAAATTCAATTAGGCTTATCCCGTGCTGGAAACCAGCTAAAACAGCTGCAACACCTGCGCAATTAATTAGTGTTTGCCGCATTAATTTCACAAAAAATAAAAAAAATATACAAAAAAAAAAATAATAATAAAAGCAACAAAAACCACAACACAAAAAACTGTAACCCAAGTAGCAAAGGCAATGAACGGCAATGCTGCTGCTGCTGCTGCTGCTCTTGCTGCTGTGTTGTGGTATGGTCGCAGGTTCAAATGCGTAGCTCGACCCACTGGCTAATAAATTCAAAATGGTTCCGGCATCGGTCGCCTGCTCGTCCTTTGTCCAATGCAAAAGGCTTATCTCGGCCAGCTCAGTTTTTAGGCCACGCAATTAGAGCACAAATATATATAAAATATATATTCTACCAACAAAATTAAGGCAATGGGGCATGCTACAGAATCTGGACATGGCTCAGCCTGAAATAGAAAAAAAAAGAAGAAGAAGAAAAAACCACCGTAACACTAAAGCAGCTAAATCAAATAAAGCAAATTCAGTTAATTTAAATTATAATGAAGGCAAGGCGGAGCAGGAGCATCCTTTGTGTATATTTCTTATTGCTTCCTTTTTGGCTGATGAAAGGATAAAACATGCTTTGAAGTGTTCACTCAAATCGTACTAGATCTAAAATATAAACTGGACTATATATATTTTTTTTCTTTAAATCAGCCGATTATGCTATGATGAACAATTCTATGCTCTGTAAATAAATTATAATTTATTATAAATTAAATTTTATTTATTTTTTATTATAAATTTAATTATTAAATTTTATTATATTTATTTTATTTAATTTTATTGTATTTTTATTTAATTTATTTAACATTAAATGCTACAAATTCAATTCATATTCATTTTGTTATTGTTTCTCTTTCAATATTGTGTTCTTCCTCTCTCTAACAGCTGGCAATGCTGAAGAGAGATAAGCAAGCTTTGCCTATGGCCACCTGCATGCTGTGCTTTATATTTGCTCATTTATTGTATGCTCTTTGTTTTAGCATCAAAGCTCTTTGCTTCTTGCACTGCATGTGGGTGTGAGAGTGAGATAGCAAGTGTGTCTGACTATTGAAAGCATAGCAAGAGAGATAAGCAAAATTTACAAATTTGTTCTTGCGATCATTGCGAATGACAGAAAGAGAGAGTGAGAGTGAGTGAGCATAGTCTCTCTTTGCTTGACAGCTATTGCGTTAAGCTATAGACTTTTAACATAAAGAGTATTTGAATATTTTCCGCCAAAAAGAAAATAAAAAACAATAACAAAAATTGCGCCTGCACATGTTGTATTTATTTATTATACTTTTTTTTTTGTAAAAATGTTATTTATTTTTTTTTTGCAACTTTTCCCATTCGGTTGATAAAAATCTCATCGCAGCCCATAAAATGTCGGCACCAAGGTCCACGCGAAAGAATACCAAGAGAGTGAGAGAGAAAGAGCTAGATATCATAATTTCCACTTCTATAATTTGTTTATGATTATAACCGCATGCAAAATAAAACGCATTTAAGTAATTAAGTCATAAAAATATAAACAGGAAACGCAACAAAGATTCACACAGTACAGAAAGGGATAGAAAATGTCGTGCGCTCGTAAAAAAAAATATGTATATATTTATATAGAAGCCCGCATTGCAATAAAATGCCCAAGAACAAAACAATTAGGCAATTAAATGTGCTCATATTACCAAAAATTTTCGTTTTGGTAACAAAACGCGTCATAAAATGCCCCCAAACTTGTAGGCCTGAGGGATACTAAAAAAAAAAAAAACCAACAACAAACCAAAAAAAGAAAAAAAAAAAAGGGTCACAAAATATGCTTACAATAAAAATAGCACCAACAAATAAGCAACAAAAAATAAAAATAAAAGAAAAAGAAATGCACAAGAATAAGAAAAGGAATAAAGAAAAGAAAATGGAAAAATTATGTGCAAATGCTGTTGATTTGGCTTTGCGAGTGTTTTTAGTAATATTTATTGAATTCCAGTTTTGCTGAATATAAAAAAAAAACCAAAAGCAAAAGAAGAAAAAACACAACGAAATATAATAATAATAATAATAATATAATAAGCAGGCCAAAGGACGAAAATGGAAACGATGCCGGACGATGCTGTAGCTGTAGCAAAGATGTGTGTGTGAGAGAGAGAGAGAGAGAGAGAGAGGAGAACGCAGCGAACTGCCAGAGTGAAATTCCGAACGCGACAGTATGAATTCTTTTGTGACAAGTTCAGTTCGGTTGAGTTCAGTTAAGTTCGGTGTTTCACTCTGTTACGCTTGCTAGAAGATGAAAACAAACTCTTCTTCCTCTCTTTGTCTCTTCCTCTCTCAGTCTCTGCAATCTAGTCATAACCCTCTAAGAAAACGCCAGTTACTGGCACTTCATATGACAGTGCGTTAAGGTTAAGAGATTTCTTTTTTTTCCTCTTTTTTTTTTGTTATACGTTTCCCCCTTCCACTGGCATACTGGCCCCCCATACTCATCAACTTATATATAGTATAACGCATCAAAAGACAGTACAGGTAAAGGAATGCAGGCTTCCCATTTTGTAAGAAATTGAAAAATCTAAGAGCAGAAGAAAAAGTGAAGAGAAATCAGCAGAAAATGCGCTGCTTTAGTTCACATTATTGTCATGGCTCCTTGCTGCTTTGCTGTTTTGCTGCTTGACTCTTACTGCTTGTGCATGGAATTTTTTAATAAACGTTAAAGTTTATAACATTCTCTTGGCACTTACATATAAAACACACACATACACACACACACACGCGTGAAACATACGAGTGTATCGACAAGGCACCTACAAAAGAAGAAGAAGCATTTGCAGATAAGAGTGTGTGAGCAAAGCAAAGCAAAGAGAGAGAGAGAGAGATGAAGGGACAGTAAGAGTGAGGGGTAAAATTTCATTGTAAGAGAAGTGAAGGCAGCATTTAGACTGCGTCAAAAAGGTAAGCCAAAGGCATAAAGAGCCTTCACATAAAACCAACTAATTAGGCAAAGCATCTAATTAGACACACAACAAGCAGCAGCAAGAACAGCAACAGCAGCAGCAACAACAGTAGCAACAGCATCAACAGCAGCAGCAGCAGCAGGACCAAATAAGTATATGCGTCTTTTGCGTCAGCTCGTAAAAGCCAAAGCCCCCAAATGACAGCGTCGCTAAAAATTCTTATCGCACTTCGTCCCCTACACACTTAGTCAGTTACTACCGCACACTTCTCCAACCCAACAACAATAACAACAACAACAAAAAAAGTAAGAGCAGTCAGTATAAGTGTAAGCCCCCAAAAAACAAATTTATTGTAGCAAAGGTTAAAGATGCGCCATGTTAAATGTGGAAATTGTTTAATCCAGAGCTTAGCAATTACAAGGCACAGCGCTCGTGGTCAACTGCATGAAATTGGAACTGACAATGCCAAAAAAAAAAACAAAACAAAACAAAATAACAGTAACAAATATAAAAAAAAATAAAGAAAAATAAAAATAAAAATGTAAAGCAACCCTAAAAACTATGCAAATGCCGATAGTTAGATGCTCTAACATTCTGTGCAGGAAAGTGTTGAAAAATTAAACAAATATTTTAGAGAAGCTGCAGTAAAAATTAAAGTGCTAAGACTTGAAGTTAGTTTACAAATAATAAATAATTAATTAACAATAATTATTATAATTTTTCTTAACAATTTTTATAATATTTACTGTACTTCAAGTGAAGCTTAGCTCTAAAATCGAATGTGCGCGCTAAGGCTTGACGACTATTTTTTTCTTCTCTTTCTTTATCTGTCTGTCTATCTCTTTCTTTATTTTTCTTTTTCTCTCTCTCTCTCTCTCTCTCTGTTTATTTCTTTGTTTCTCTCTCTTTTTCTAACTTCACTTTCACACTTTCTAAACTCTTTTCTACCAAGCTCTACAAACTTACTTCACCTGCTGGCTATAAAATTCAATAGACTTTCAGAGAGTGTATAAATATATATATATATATATATATATATATATAAATATATATATACATATTTATAAAAAATCAACTTAGAAAAGTGGAAAGAAAACCTATTTGCATTTTATTTGCTTTTGTAATTTGATGCTCGATTGCCTTTTTAGTGTGTAATGAGCTGGGCAGCAAAATGCTGCGTTTTTATATTGTCGCAACAAACGTGTAGAAAAAAACAGGCAAAAAGAAAAGAAAAAGTCAAAGTCAAAGGCGTCAACAAACGGAAATTGCGCTTATATGGCAAGGTAAATGCAAATGTTTTCACTATTAATGGAAATTCCTAATATTATATGCTTGAATAACTTTGCAGATGCTAAACTTGTATAATTCTATATATATTTTTATATATATACTAAATATTTTCAATGGCTCATTAAAATTTATGTGCAATGTTTTTTTTGTAGATTTTCATTACATTACATTTTTTTTAATGCATATAAAAAATTATAAAAAAATATATATATATATATATATTTTTACATATCTAAATAAAATTATCTTAACTTTATCTTTATATATTTTCATATATATTTAATATTTTCAATGGTTCATTAAAATTTATGTGCCATTTTTTGTAGATTTTTATTACATTAAATTTTTTTTAATGCATATAAAAAATTAAAAAAAAAATTTATATATATATAAATATATTTAAATATCTAAATATATTTTTATATATTTTAAATATTTTCAATGGTTCATTAAAATTTATATGAAATACTTTTAGATTTTTATTACATTAAATTTTTATTCAAATTATTTATTCAATTATTATAAAGAATTAAAAAAATAATATATATATATATATTTAAATATCTAAATAAAGATATCTTAACTTTATCTGTAATATATTTATATATATATATATATAATATATTTTCAAAGGTTCATTAATAATTTATGTGTGATTATGTATTGTAGATATAAAATGTAATAGTAAATGAAAATCTACAAAAAAACATTGCACATAAATTTTAATGAGCCATTGAAAATATTTAGTATATATATAAAAATATATATAGAATTATACAAGTTTAGCATCTGCAAAGTTATTCAAGCATATAATATTAGGAATTTCCTTTCGTAGTGAAAACATTTGCATTTACCTTACCATATAAGCGCAATTTCCGTTTGTTGACGCCTTTGACTTTGACTTTTTCTTTTCTTTTTGCCTGTTTTTTTCTACACGTTTGTTGCGACAATATAAAAACGCAGCATTTTGCTGCCCAGCTCATTACACACTAAAAAGGCAATCGAGCATCAAATTACAAAAGCAAATAAAATGCAAATAGGTTTTCTTTCCACTTTTCTAAGTTGATTTTTTATAAATATGTATATATATATTTATATATATATATATATATATATATATATTTATACACTCTCTGAAAGTCTATTGAATTTTATAGCCAGCAGGTGAAGTAAGTTTGTAGAGCTTGGTAGAAAAGAGTTTAGAAAGTGTGAAAGTGAAGTTAGAAAAAGAGAGAGAAACAAAGAAATAAACAGAGAGAGAGAGAGAGAGAGAGAAAAAGAAAAATAAAGAAAGAGATAGACAGACAGATAAAGAAAGAGAAGAAAAAAATAGTCGTCAAGCCTTAGCGCGCACATTCGATTTTAGAGCTAAGCTTCACTTGAAGTACAGTAAATATTATAAAAATTGTTAAGAAAAATTATAATAATTATTGTTAATTAATTATTTATTATTTGTAAACTAACTTCAAGTCTTAGCACTTTAATTTTTACTGCAGCTTCTCTAAAATATTTGTTTAATTTTTCAACACTTTCCTGCACAGAATGTTAGAGCATCTAACTATCGGCATTTGCATAGTTTTTAGGGTTGCTTTACATTTTTATTTTTATTTTTCTTTATTTTTTTTTATATTTGTTACTGTTATTTTGTTTTGTTTTGTTTTTTTTTGGCATTGTCAGTTCCAATTTCATGCAGTTGACCACGAGCGCTGTGCCTTGTAATTGCTAAGCTCTGGATTAAACAATTTCCACATTTAACATGGCGCATCTTTAACCTTTGCTACAATAAATTTGTTTTTTGGGGGCTTACACTTATACTGACTGCTCTTACTTTTTTTGTTGTTGTTGTTATTGTTGTTGGGTTGGAGAAGTGTGCGGTAGTAACTGACTAAGTGTGTAGGGGACGAAGTGCGATAAGAATTTTTAGCGACGCTGTCATTTGGGGGCTTTGGCTTTTACGAGCTGACGCAAAAGACGCATATACTTATTTGGTCCTGCTGCTGCTGCTGCTGTTGATGCTGTTGCTACTGTTGTTGCTGCTGCTGTTGCTGTTCTTGCTGCTGCTTGTTGTGTGTCTAATTAGATGCTTTGCCTAATTAGTTGGTTTTATGTGAAGGCTCTTTATGCCTTTGGCTTACCTTTTTGACGCAGTCTAAATG
>JBAMBR010003026.1:0-13178 GCA_037044475.1 Zaprionus obscuricornis | reverse complement strand
CAACAGTTCCCCGGATTTGTTTGTCTCTATTTTCTGTTTTCTGTTTTCCAGTTCCAGTTGCAGACTTTAGTTTTACTCCGCACTTAATATGCTAAATGTTGAAATGTGGAAACTTGTATGAATTTAATGCGAGTTACGTTGAAAGCGGCAAAAGCCAAAGACAAAACCAAAGGCACAACATGAGCAAACACACAAGGTGAACAAGGGATGTGCAAATTCTATATAGAAGAAGGAAAGTGAAGGGTGAATGTGAATGTGAATGTGAATGTGAATATGGATGTGGATATGGATGTGGATATGGATGTGGATATGGATGTGGATGTGGATGCATGTTACAGTTCAGGTCACAGTTGAAGAAGTTGGAGAATTAAAGTAGAAAAGTTATGTTTAAGCTTAAAGACAAGTCTACTTATCAAGTAAGGAAGATAAGAAAGAGAGAGAGAGAGAGAGAGAGAGAGAGAGGGGAAAAGAGCTGCAGAGATAGTAAGCGAGGATAAGAGTTAGAAAGAATAAACTATCGGCATAATATGTACATACTATCGGCATACAAACGAGAAGAAAAGATGAGAGAGAGAGAGAGAGAGAGGAGAAGAGATGCAGAAATAGTAAAGGAAGATAAGAGCGAGAAAAAAAATAAATATATAGAACTATCGGTATGCTGTAGACATACTATCGGCATACAATCGGGAAGAAAAGAAGAGAGAGAGAGAGAGAGAGAGAGGAGAAGAGATGCAGAAATAGTAAAGGAAGATAAGAGCGAGAAAAAAAATAAATATATAGAACTATCGGCATGCTGTAGACATACTATCGGCATACAATCGGGAAGAAAAGAAGAGAGAGAGAGAGAGAGAGAGAGAGGAGAAGAGATGCAGAAATAGTAAAGGAAGATAAGAGCGAGAAAAAAATAAAAAATATATATAGAACTATCGGTATGCTGTAGACATACTATCGGCATACAATCGGGAAGAAAGGAAGAGAGAGAGAGAGAGAGAGAGAGAGAAAGAGATGCAGAAATAGTAAACGAAGATAAGAGCGAGAAAAAAATAAAAAAATATATATAAAACTATCGGCATGCTGTAGACATACTATCGGCATACAATCCGGAAGAAAAGAGAAAAGAAAAAGAGGTGCAAATATATTTAATGAGAACAATAGCTGGAAAGAATGAAGATATAGAACTATCGGTAATCGGTAACGACATACTAACGATATACTATCGTTAAGTTAAAGAAATACTATCGAACTACTATCGCTACATTATCAGCGTAACAGTTGCATGCAAATGTTCTTCATTTATTGCTTCAACTTTCGATATATCATTATATTATCATTAAAATGTCATCATTAGTTTATTACAACTATCGTTTAACTATCGTTTAACTATCGTAATAAGAATAAAATAAACTTTAAAAATGTTAAAAAGACTTTTAATAGTTTTTACAGGGTATTTATTTAGTCAATGTTGCACTGTGGAAAGAGAGGCATCATAAGCCACAAGCGATTATCTAAGGTAAATGTTGAAATTTATTTATCGATTGCACAATTCGAGTACATGTCGCGCACAGGCATCGACTAGGAATACGACGAGCAGACGATAAACACTCGTACAGTGAGTCAAGCATCGATAGCTAGCTGTATATATGTATATATATCTATATATTTATATATATATATCTATGACTATATATATATATGTGTGTGTGTGTGTGTGTTTGTGTGTATTGCTATGCAAATGGTTGGCAAATTTGTGGGCGGAGTTTTTAGGCGTGGATTCAAATCGAAATCGAAATCGAAATGAAAATCTACAACTTGTTGGCGGGCAAAAAAAAAAAGAAGCGGAAAAAAAAAACATAGAGAGAATTGTTAAAGCCAATATACTGAAGGGGGAAAGGGGAAGAAGGGGAAGCAGGGGAAGCAGGCGGGAAGCAGGGAAGCATGGGAAGTGGGGGTGGTGGCAACAATTGAAAGCGTATGATGTGGTGGAGATTGCAAAAGTTGTCGAGTTTGAATTTCTGTTCACCAGGCGACGCATTGTCAAGCTAATTCATGTGTCGCCTGCAGCAGCAGCCGCAGCAACAGCAGCAGCAATAGCAGCAGCAATCGAAGCTGCTAAATCGATTAAAGAGTCGAAACAGATTTCAACATTAGATTATACGCAAAATTTTCGCCGCAAGAAACTGATGAGAAGTGGAAGTAGGATGAGAATGAGAATGGGATTGGGGTTGGAGAGTTGAAGTTGAAGTTGAGACATAGATATTATTATAGCTAAGCAGCTAACATAGAGTGTAAATTTAATTGCCACGCCCAGTATGCTTGGGCCGCCCACTTTAAACTCTTCAATTAAGTTGCAAAAAATAAAATGAAAATTATTTTTTCCCCCTATATATACATATTTTTTTTTTTTCTTATTTTGCAATTCAATTATGAAAAAAAAAACAAAAACCACAAACAATGTCAGAAACAATCATAAGTATAATGAGATATATATATATATATATATATACATCGTGTATATCTGTAGTATATTGTATATATATATTAATCTGTTCTCATGTTTATCTGCACAATTATTGCAGCTGAATGATTGTAAATTGTAAATGTCACAATTAAATTAATATGCTGCCACATCTCAACATTCAACATTCAACTCTCAACATTCAACATTCAACTCTCCAACTCATTCTCATCTCATTCATATGCCACTTAATTTGGCTCGTAATTTCATAATTACCGTTATAATTTTTACCCATAAGGCACACACACACACACGCACACACACAGAGAAAGAGTGCTATCATATTGAAGTGTCTTTTGGTTTTTGTCACATTGTGGTTTTCAATGCATTGCATTTTGTGTAATGTTTGTTGTAAGTGCTAGAAGTACTAATAGAGAGAGAGAGAGAAAGTGCCAGATGTACTGAGAGAGAGAGAGAGAGAGAGAGAGAGAGATAGAGAGCGAGAGAGAGAGAGAGAGAGAAAGCATTAGAGCACTTGAACATTTAGCAAAACTGACAATTGCTCGCACAGCTCAATGTTTCATGCACTGTTACAACAGCAACGCCAACAGCAACTGTCTTTGAATTTATCTTCAGCAACTATTGCAGCTAAAATTTCATAAATTTTGAATAACAGCAGCTGCGCAAGCTACTTACTTCAGTTTGTACCAAATTTTAGCTGCTTTTCATGTGCTTGCGGAGCGCATACATATATGTATTAATTTTGGATAGGATGCGTAATATCAGCATCGACAGCAGGAACCAAATCTTTTTGTTCTGTCTGTCTCTCAGTTTTATAGCTATCTCAATGAAACTTGATATACATGCTCCGTATGCTCATTGGCTGTATATAAGTTGGAATCGACCAGATTGTACCACTATATCATATAGCTGCCATAGGAACAATCGGTCGAATATAATGTTTTTTCTTTGTCTGTTAAGCTATACGGCTGAAACTTACAGAATTTGTCTTTAGTGACAACTTACACGTCTCATATAAATTTTATGTAAATCGAACCACTATATCATATAGCTGCCATTGGAACAATCGGTCGAAAATTAAGTTTTTGTATAAAAAGTTTTCATCCTATCTCAGCTATCTCAATGAAACTTGATATACATGCTTCCTATGCCCATAAGCTTTATATAAGCTGGAACCGAGCAGATCGTACCACTATATCATATAGCTGCCATAGGAAAAATCGGTCGAAAATTATCTATTTTCTTCGTCTGTTAAGCTATACGGCTGAAATTTCCAGAATTCGTCTTTAGTGACAACTTACACGACTCATATAAATTTTATGTAAATCGAACCACTATATCATATAGCTGCTATAGGAACAATCGGCAGAAAATTAAGTTTTTGTATAAAAAGTTTTCATCCTATCTCAGCTATCTCAATGAAACTTGATATACATGCTTCCTATGCCCATAAGCTTTATATAAGCTGGAACCGAGCATATCGTACTACTATATCATATAGCTGCCATAGGAACAATCGGTCGAAAATTATGTTTTTTTTTTGTCTGTTAAGATATATGGCTGAAACTTATAGAATTTGTGTTTAGTGACGACCTACACGTCTTATATAAATCGAAGTACTATATCATATAGCTGCCATAGGAACAATCGGTCGAAAATTATGTTTTTGTATAAAAAGTTTTCCTCTTAGACTGAAAGAGTGTGAAAAATTCGGTACGCCGCAGCTAAATTTATTTTTTTTTTTTTATAGATATTAAATACAAGCTGATCGGCTAACTATAACATATAAATTATCATAAGTCTTCATAAAAATAATTAAAAAAAAAAAATATATATAGTAAAATCACATGCAAAAAAAATATAAAGAAAAAAAAAAAATATAAATCAAAGTATGCTTTGAACACAGTATTTGAACCTCATAGTAATATTTCGAGACTAGAACAAATGTTATTCAATATTGTATTCTCCTACAGTCAATAACTAAGCCTACAATAAAATAAAATTATATATATATTTTTTTTTTTATTCTCGAATAAAATGTAAGTAAAAAAAAAAAATTATTTATAAATACAAATGAAAATTATAGAAAATTAAATATTTTTTCATAAAATTATTTAGTAAATAAAATATATGAAAAAAAAAATATATATATAAAATATATAATAAATAAAATATATATATAATATATCCACAGATATATATATATATAGCGCTACAAGAGTTACGACACGGAGAATGTATAGAAATACAGAATATATGCAGCGACAACAATGAATATAACGCAAAAGGAAAGTTTTTGTGGGGGGGGGGGGGGCTAAGTATGATTATCATGATGATGTCGCCGATATTGGCGTTTATTATAAAATATTATGCAAGTGCAAATATCTTTTTGTGTTCTCGAGAGACGCAAATCTTTTATGAAGTGCTCATGGGTGCTAGTTTTCATTATCATACTTTCCAAGCTAGCCCCCCCCACAGGAACTTTTGTGATTTAAACACTGTACGTTTTGCCGTTATACGAAAAAAAAAATATATATATTATTTCAAATATATATTCAAAGAATATTTTTTCAAGTGTTTTTTTTTTTTTTTTTTTATTGTTAGCTGATATTTTTCAGCTAGTTGTCTAAAGACTATTGACAAAATTTCATATAGCTAATTTTGCCAAGTGCTGAAGCAGCGGAAGTTAATTTTATAACAAGCTGAGAAAAATTGCAGTAAATTTTTAATATTAATATTTTGCCTTAGAGTTGACGAAGCATAAAAATTACTATATAGCAAATTTAACAATTTGAACTAAGTTTTTAAGGTAACAGTTCAAGTTTTAAGCCTTTGCTTAACTCGGCTACCAAATTTATTTATTTCTTCAATATTACATAGGCAAGTTTATAGTCGACAAACCTTTGATTCTTTCAACAACAGCAGCTGGCTAAAAAAAAAATAAAAAAAAAATCATAGAAAATTCTTCTAATTTTTTTTATTCACAATGCTGAAAATATTTTTGATTTTTTGTTTATTTTTTATACAAAATGTAATTTTTTATTTTATTTTTTTTTTTTTTTTGTGCAGCATTTTAAGCTTCAAGCAGCAGCAGCATATTTTATATGTTATACTTAAAGTATTTAAATTATAACTAGCTGACACATAATTAACTCTCTCTCTCTCTCTCTCTCTCTCTCATTCTCTCTCTCACTCTTTCTTGCTAACTCTTGCAGTTGCTTTCTCATTCTCTCTCTTCCATTCTCTGTACTGCTGTACAGCTTTTGCCTTGTCATACTTGCTGTTCGTTCGTGTGTTTGTGCATGTTGCCTATGCCAAATGATTTGCTATATGTATTTTCAGGTCAACATACTTGCACACACACACACATACACACATACACACAGACATACATCTAACGGCATTAAAATTGCTTGCAACACATTAAATAACATCAAGTTGAGCTTTACCCGTCGCGTCCTCAGCCTCTCATCATCATCAGCAGCAGCAGCAGCATCGTTGGCTTTATGCGCCTTTGGTCTATTCAACAACAACAACAATAACAACAACAACAACAAAGCACAACACATATGATGAGCGTAGAGCTCTTGAAAACAACACTCTCACACACACACATACACACACACGCATATAGAGGCAAAAGCAAAGCTACTGCCACTGCGACAGGTACAAAATATAAATCCGCAGGCTTTTCTGTGTGTGTTTGTGTGTTTGTGTGTGTTGCGCGGACGACGCGAGGCCGAACGTAGCGATGAACATTTTTAACATACTAATTAGTCTTTTGTAAGATTCATTATCATAATTGTAATTAACAACAAAAACGCGCACAATGGGCGCACAAGGAGTGCTAGCACAAGAACGGAGCAGGAGGCGTGGTTTACTCATGTTCAACGGCCATGTCAACAGAACAAAAAAAAAAAAACGTTTGAGAAAAAGGCAACAAAAAAACAAAAAAAAATAAAAGGAAAACAAGGGTTAAAGCACATCGAATGCTGCGGCCTGTTGCCGCTTTATTTCTTCTACTTCCATCTTCTCTCTCTTCCTCTCCCTCCTCCCGCCTTTCGGCCCATTGCAGTCATTTGCTTCATGGTTATTCTCTTGCTGTGACCGCCTAATCCTTGCCAGCATTTCGCACTTGCTATAAAAGGCATACGGCATGAGGCATGCGGCATGCGGCATGCGGCATGTGGCATTGAGGTATGAGGCAAAGGTGGCATGCGGCATAAGGCCGTTCAACATTAACTAACAAATCACATTAATCCGTTGAGTATACTGACTTTCGACTCGTAATTAACAGCAAAACAGGCGCTCGGAGTGCTTCGAAATCCGATTTTAAAAACTGCTTGAAAAACCAAGTTGAAAAAATTCTTTTAATTAACATAATGTGCATATCTCTCTCTCTCCTCTCGCTCTCTCTCTCCTCTCGCTCTCTCTCCTCTCGCTCTCTCTCTTTCTCACACATAACTGCATAACTGCAAATGCATTAAAAGTCCTAACACTCCAATGTCCAAGGATGATGCCTTGCGGCACAATTTCATATAATGAAATTTTAATTTAAAATTTTAATGTCATTTATATTAAACTTGAGACACTTATTTATCATTCTATCGCTTAGCAGTTGAACTAGAATTTGTACAAATTTTTAAGGATTTTTTTTACCCCCAAAAAAATATTATGCAACCAATTTTCTTCAATATTCTCCAATTAACAAGTTTAATTTCAAGGTTGTTCAACGAATTTTTCCAATTCCATTAGCATAGCATTTTTTTTGCATTGAGCATCTTGCAAACAGTAGAAGCCAGCTCAACCAGTTTCAGAAATTATATTGTATTATCAATAAATCTTCATTGAAAATCGGTACAAAACAATTTCCTAGGATATCAGTATTTTTTTTTTTTTGGGGAGTTGTTTTAAAAATAAAATTTAAAAATCGGTTCACCAATTTTTGTGTTATACATAAGGATGATTTGCATGTGTTTTTAATAGTTCAAATTTTGATCATCAAACCTAGTGTTAAATCTTGTAAAACATTTAAAATCCTTACATAAAATGCATCAGATTAATTTATAGTTATATTTGTAGTATAAATAAAATGTTAAAATTTTGGGTATTTTTTTTTTTTTTTTGTTGCTTTAAAATTGAATAAAAAATTGGTTCAAAAAGTGCTTCAATATTGATTTAAAGAATGAATTGGCTTTTGGAAAAATACTCATATTGCATATGGCGTTAATTAGAGACCTGAAATCCAATGAAATCCGCTTAGCTCTAAATAACATTTAATGTGGTTTTATTCATAATAATAATGATAATAACTCGATATCGATATCGAAATCGAAACGTACAAAAAGCGGATTAGTCTAAAAGGAGTGTACTCTCTCTCCCACTCTCTCTCACTCTCTATGTGTGTGTGTGAAAGAGATAGCAAATATGGTACATTAGCTATGCATATGACATGTCATTTTGTTGTTGGGCAAAACAATCAACAGACGGCAGCCAGCAGTTGGCAGCCAGCAGTTGGTAGTCAACATTGACAGCTATCCTCGACTACTTGCACCACCATAAGGCACCCCAAGCGCAAACAGTCTATTCATATATATATATATATATATATCATATTCACATATTCATGGGCTTATTCATGTTTGTTCTCTCCTCCGCTCACATTTGTTTACGATAATTTATTATGTAATCGTTTTAATGAACTCTAATTGAATTACAGTTCTACTAACTGGATTTTGCTTGATATAATTATTATATCATTCTATATATATATATACATAGACTTTGCTTTATAAATACTATATACATATATACATATGTATCTCTTTCTCTTTCTCTAACTCCATTTCTATCTCTTTCTTTATTTGTTACTTTTATCTTTAAGTTTGTGTTTTTATACTCGTTGCACATTGGGTATCAAGAGTATATTGACTTTGTGATAGCAGCAAATGTATGTAACAACCATAAGAAGATGTGGCCGACCCCATAAAGTATATATATTCAGGACTCAGGATCAACAGCCGAGTCGATGTCGAGCATGTCCGTCTGTCCCTCGGTACGTCTATCCGTCTGTATGTCCGTATAAACACACAGATCTCGGAGACTATAAGAGCTAGAGACTTGACTTTTTTTTTTGCAAAGTGTTTGTATTAGTTGCAGGCAGATCAAGTTTATTTTGGATTTTTGCCACGCCCCCCACCGCCTCCAGAAATCAATGAAAACCATTTTGAACACACCATTTCACCCACAGCCAGACAAGCTACATGACATGAATTTTGGTAAAAAGTTAGAATATGTTTATCTGGAGATTGTGTGAAAATTTGGTACAGATCGGATTATTAACATGGAAGTTATACACATTCCAAAAGTTGAGAGGCGTCCCTATAGCGTATGCTTGCCTACTGTTCTCACCCCATAGACGATAGGCAACATTAACTTAGTGTTTTTCTCTTTTTCACACTTGTAAAGAGTTGGGCACCGAGTATTATATAGTCGAGCATACTCGACTATAGCTTTCTTATTTGTTTTCTTTTTATACTCGGTGCCCTTTGGGAACCAAGAGTATATTGGGTTAGTGACAAGAGCAAATGTATGTAACACCCATAAGGAGGCGTGGCCGACCCCATAAAGTATATATATTCTGACTCAGGATCAACAGCCGAGTCGATTGGAGCATGTCCGTCTGTCCGTCTGTCCGTCTGTCCGTCTGTACGTCCGTATGAACACACAGATCTCGGAGACTATAAGAGATAGAGACTTAATTTTTTTTTGCATAGTGTTTGTAGTGTTTGCAGGCAGATCAAGTTTATTTTGGATTTTTGCCACGCCCCCCTCCGCCTCCACAAATCGATGAAAACCATTTTGAACACACCACTTCACCCACACCCAGTCAAGCTACAGCACTGAATTTTGGTACAAAGTTAGAATATGTTTATCTGGACGTTGTGTACAAATTTGGTACAGATCGGATAATAAACATGGAAGTTATTCACATTTCAAATTTCAAAAGTTGAGAGGCGTACGCTTGCTTGCTGTTCTCACCCCAAACGACGGCAACATTTATTCACACTTGTGAAGAGCGTGGCTCAGTGGTTAGAGGGTTGAACTCGCGTGCATGAGGTCCGCGGTTCGATTCCCGAGACGATTTTTTTTTTTAATTTTTTTTTTTTAAATTTTTTTTTTTATATTAACTTAAAATTGGCGAGTGCGCAGCACGAGCAAAATAAATATATAATATAACTTTGGGCACCGAGTATTATATAGTCGAGCACACTCGACTATAACTTTCTTACTTGTTTTTTTTTTTGGTTGTTCATCGAAAGTTTCAAGTTTTGCGTTTAGTTTATACACCTGTGCTTTATCTTAGACTACATTCTCTCTCTCTCTCACTATCTCTCTCTCTCTCGCTCACTATGTCTCTCAGTCTCTTTGTCTTAGCTCACTTTATACATAGCCAGGCCATAAAATTTCAATTAGGCAAAAAACCATTGAAGAAATTAATTGACAAAGCGCTCGCGCGCGAGCTGCTTCAAACTTCAGCTCTCGAACATCTCCAAAACTCTACAGTCGTCGACACTGTGAACTCTCTCTCTCTCTCTCTCTCTTTATTCTATGCTATGCTTACATATAATATCTGTTTGGCAGCTTGCTCGCACTATGCCACAGCAATGTATTGCCAGCTCTGTCGCTCAACGCAATTTGCAGCTTTTCAACATGAAAATTAATTTTCGACAATTTACTGCGCAATCTTAAGCAAAAGTTCAACAAAAGCAACGACGACGACGACGACGACGCTCTTAACTCTACACACGACCTACACGTTGTGTTGCTGCTGCTGCTTTCTCAGTGTTTGCCACCCCCATCTCATATGCCTTGCCACACAAGTCTTAGCCAAAAAACGGCAGTGCCACACAGTTAAACCAAACAATCTGCAGCTGCGTAAGGCAAAGTGCGAGCGCGGCATTTAACGGCAAAGCGTTAAAATTCCTTTACACTTGGACTGATGCCGCGAGTGCCAGAGACACATCAATGTGGGTAGTGTAGGGCCTCTCTCTCTCTCACTCTCTCTCTCTCTCTCTCTCTCTGTGTGTGGCAACAGTCAGTCAGTCAGTCAGTCAGTCAGCCAGGCAGCCAGCAGTGCGTTGCGGGGGCTGTTGAACACAAAGTCAAAAAATTGCATAAAACTTGTTGAAAAATGTTTTTTTTTTTTTTTTTCGACGTATGAGTGTAGGAACTCTCCTGCTCCCTCTCTCTCTATCTCTCTATCTCTCTCTCTCTTTCTCTTTTTCTATCTCCCTTAGTCATTTTAGTCCCCCTTAGTCATGTACTCCAAGCTTCAACTCCAACATCAACAAAATCATCCGCATCTATATCTGCGACTGCAGCAGCAACAGCGGCAACAGCAGCAACATCAACTTCCTCAACTCAAGCATCAACTCATCCTTGGCTTTTCAACTACATTGTCATTTAATTTTGGCAATAAATGTGAGCGCGTCCTCATTCTCATCCCCAATGATGTGTACAAGAGTCCGGAGTACGGGAAATGCCATGGAGTTTGGCTGGTGCATGAGGACAACATTGTGTGCAAACTGTCTGATAATCGTCTTCCGCCTATTTTAACGTGTCCTACAGAATTTCCCTTTCCTTCCTGTTTTTTTTATCCCTGTTTTACTTACTGCTTTACACCCGCATGTTTCTCCTTGATGCTACTTGACTCTTCCCTCTGCTTACTTTCTTTCTTTACCTCTGCTCTACCCCTTGGTGTTCTTCATGCTCTACCCCTTGGTGGTACTACTTGATTCTACCCACACGTTGTCTTTTTCGTGTGCACATGTGCGCCGTTTAAATTATTCAACGGAAGCATATCCCAGCATCAGCATGAGCATGAGCCTCAGCTATAGCTTTTGCTTCAACTTTATCCCAATCCCCACTGACATACAATCTACCTACCTACCAGTGCCGCCCGAACCTCTCAACTTCTACCATTCACACTCCCAATTGTGCAGTCCTTGTGTAAAATATGATATTATGGCGCTCAAATAAATTACGCGGAAAATTATTATGGCCGATTCGTAGCTGGATCTGAAGCTACAGAGCCACAGCCATGGCTTCAGCTACAGCTACAGCTATAGCTTTGGCTATGGCTATGGCTATGACTATGGGTATGGCATCAGTTTGCCAGTTACAGTTCCCTCAAACCATTGAAAATGTTGCCACTTCATGTGATAATACTCCGACGTAATGTTAAATGAATGCAGCCTCCAGATCCAGATCCAACTTAAACACGAACATTGCATCTCACTTTTCCGTATTGCAATCGACTGCGTTGTGTGTTCATATCCGTTGAATCAGTTCGCCATTGTTTTGTCAGCAGCTGCTCAAACCGATTAACGTACTTTAAGTGGCAGCATAATGTGGCAGGCAACATGTTCGAAAATGAATGAAATGTAAAAAACTATACAAACTCAACATGACAGTTAATCAAAGTTCATTGCACTATATAAAACTTCCCGAAGTAGAATTCTATCAAATGTTCCTGGATTTAACCCAAAAATGCAACACAACAAAAATCACTTGAAAAAAAAGCGAGTTGCAACTTTCTATATCAAATTGTATCTCAAAGTCTTGGTCTTGCTCTTGCTCTAGGACTAGCTCTGGGGTTTCCTCTAGGTCTCTAGGTTTAAGGGTTCCCGCCAGGACTTCCTCTAAGTCTACCATTTGGACAACTTTTAGGACTATCCCTAGGACTTTCTCTAGGACTTCTTTAAGGACTATCTCTATCTCTATCTCTATCTCTATCTCTATCTCTATCTCTATCTCTATCTCTATCTCTATCTCTATCTCTATCTCTATCTCTATCTCTATCTCTATCTCTATCTCTATCTCTATCTCTATTTCTATCTCTATCTCTATCTCTATCTCTATCTCTCTATCTCTCTATCTCTCTATCTATCTCTCTATCTCTCTATCTCTCTATCTCTCTATCTCTCTATCTCTCTATCTCTCTATCTCTCTATCTCTCTATCTCTCTATCTCTCTATCTCTCTATCTCTCTATCTCTCTATCTCTCTATCTCTCTATCTCTCTATCTCTCTATCTCTCTATCTCTCTATCTCTCTATCTCTCTATCTCTCTATCTCTCTATCTCTCTATCTCTCTATCTCTCTATCTCTCTATCTCTCTATCTCTCTATCTCTCTATCTCTCTATCTCTCTATCTCTCTATCTCTCTATCTCTCTATCTCTCTATCTCTCTATCTCTCTATCTCTCTATCTCTCTATCTCTCTATCTCTCTATCTCTCTATCTCTCTATCTCTCTATCTCTCTATCTCTCTATCTCTCTATCTCTCTATCTCTCTATCTCTCTATCTCTCTATCTCTCTATCTCTCTATCTCTCTATCTCTCTATCTCTCTATCTCTCTATCTCTCTATCTCTCTATCTCTCTATCTCTCTATCTCTCTATCTCTCTATCTCTCTATCTCTCTATCTCTCTATCTCTCTATCTCTCTATCTCTCTATCTCTCTATCTCTCTATCTCTCTATCTCTCTATCTCTCTATCTCTATCTCATCTCTCTATCTCTCTATCTCTCTATCTCTCTATCTCTCTATCTCTCTATCTCTCTATCTCTCTATCTCTCTATCTCTCTATCTCTCTATCTCTCTATCTCTCTATCTCTCTATCTCTCTATCTCTCTATCTC
>JBAMBR010003024.1:0-41607 GCA_037044475.1 Zaprionus obscuricornis | reverse complement strand
GTACTGCTAAGTAGTAGGAAAGCGGTTGAGAGGCTGCAGATAACAGTAGACGGGGTCCACTTGGAGTCCGCAAACTCACAAAAATACCTGGGAGTCCTAATCGACCATAGGTTTAGCTTTAGCGAGCATATGAAATATGCCAGCAGGAAAGCGGCTATGGCAACCACGGTCCTGGCTAGGCTAATGCCGAATACGGGTGGACTCAAGATGCCTGCGACGAGACTACTGGTATCAGTAGCGAAGGCGACACTGTTATACGCAGCTCCAATCTGGATCAGCGGAAAGAAGAGAACATCCTACCTATATCGGACAATGGTCCTAAGACTCATCAGAGGGTTCAGGACTATATCGGAAGATGCGGCACTTGTACTCGCTTGCATTCCGCCGATCGATTTGGAGGTCAAGGCTCTGGCGGCAATGCGTGAAGGGGTCAGTAGAACTAGCGCCAATGAACAACTGTTGGAGGAATGGCAGATCAGATGGCATAATTCACAAAAGGGACGCTGGACACAACACCTAATCCCGGACGTCGCAGCCTGGATTAGATGTAAGCATAAGGAACTGGACTACCACCTGACCCAGTTTCTTACGAACCACGGCTGCTTCCGTGGATATCTAGCGATGTTGCAACACGTCGATACCCCCAATGCGTGTACTGCTTGGACGAGGTCGAGACTGCAGAACACGTACTCTGCAAGTGCCACAGATTCTCAGACGAGCGAGAGGATACATTTATATACTAAAACAAAACTAACTTATGTTCTCTTTTACTATATAGAGCAAACTCAGACACATTGGGGGGCCATCAGTTAATCAAACAAAAAAAAATATATAAAAAATTACAACAATACAAACACGATTCACTATCCACACCACTCCAATCAAGAGCTACACAATTACAATAGCAATAATTTATATTAAGATACATGCACATTCATACACAGGGGTGGGGTAATGCCTGTATGTTAAAGTTGCTGACCGGCTTTAACTTGGCAAAGTCCAGCGCGATCCATACGTGGCTATTTCCAAGCATCTCATCGCCTCCACTCGGCGTCCCTAGTAACAGCTACCTTGTCATCCGAGAGGGAGGCTGGCTAAAATGAGAAGGCGGTGTAGCAACAGCTGCCCACTAACGTGGGCGTGCCCCTGGCAGAAGGGTTGAAATGCACAAAGTATTATACTTACGCAATGAAAGTCGCTTTAAGTAAACAAATTACGGTGCAGGGAGTAGGAAACCCAGTGCCAGCGGTTGTGAGGGGTGAGCAAGCGGGCACCCGGCCGTCGATATACAGCGACCGCAATGCTGAAGAGGTGGCAAACTTGGCCTCTCCAGCACCTAATGCTACAAGTGAAAACACAGGAGTCATTCGTCCTAGAAACCCGAATGAGCAAGTGGACGACGAACACATCTTCGCGAAGTGCGGGAACACGGCTAGGACACTGCCACCGGAGTTAGTGCCAACCTCGGCACCGGCGAAGCTCAGGAGAGACCCTCCCGTACCTGAAAATGGACTGGAAGGGAACGATACTCCGAAATGGGGAAGGAACGAGACGAGCTTTAACGACTCGACCCGGAAAACACCTCCCAAGAAGACAAAGAACAATGAGCCGACCTGGTTGACACATGCAAAGCAGCTGAGATAAGAGAGATAAGAGAGAAGCGACAGCCTAAATCAAATCAGGCATCACAGGCCAAACCACAGGTCAAGCCCAGGCCAAGCAGCAACGGTGGGAGAAATTGCGCTCGACAAGACTATCTCGGAGAAAGTCGAGCTGGAAATAAGCGACATTTCGGAATGGTCAACATCAGGCGCACTTACTACTAAACTGGGGATACTGGTCACCGAGGAGATCTCTGTTAAGCTACGGACGGCATATGGGGGCACACAGACCGCCAGGGTAATACTACCAAAGACTGTCTGAAAGGCCCTAATAGAATTACGGGAAATCCGAATCGGTTGGGCGGTCTGCCGGATCAGGGAAAGACTCGAGCCCCGGAGATGGTACAAATGCCTGGCATTTGGGCATGTAGCTGCAAGATGCAGAAGCGAGTTGTCTGCAGCAGGAAAATGCTACAATTGCGGAGGTGGCGCTTCCATTTGGAGCTGTGGTTGCCCACCCTCACAGATGAAAGACAGGCACGCTGAAGAAGGCTTCTCCAGGGCGAAGATCGCTGGCATCTTCTGGTAAAGCTGTTATATGGCTGCCAGCCTGCCCATAAAGGAGTTTACACGAAGACAACGGATGCTTGCTCCCGTAACCCTATTATAATCACTGGAGATTTCAACGCATGGGCTCTAGAGTGGGGAAGTCGCAAGACCAACGCAAGGCGGAATGCATTGCTCGATGCATTCTCATCCTTAAATGCCCTACTGTGGAACAGGGGTAGCGAGAACACCTTCCCCAAGGTGGGCTACGGATCTGTCGTCGACCTAACCTTTGCGAGCCCACAGCTAGCAAGGCATGCGCAGTGGCATGTGTCGGACATCTACACCCACAGCGACCACCGAGCGGTAATGACGACTATAAACAGGAATAGACCGAGAATGCCCAGGTCCTCGCGCACACAGCATGGGATACTAAACAAGTAGACCAAGATTCGCTGATATAAACTTTTGACTATCAACAAATTAATGAAAGCGATGAGCAATGCATGCGACGCATCGATGCCGAGGAGAAGACAAGGCACGGGAAGACAAAAGTCTGTACACTGGTGGAACTCGAGGGACAAGACAATTATGGGAAACGAAACTGAAACAATGCGAATCCAGCATCAGAAGCTAATACTGACAATAACCAAAATAATAAGTCGAGATATAATCAACAGGGAAATAACCAACCAAACTACAACAACGAGGGAAATAATCAGCAGGGAAACAGTGTAGTAAGATATAATCAAACAGGAAATAATCAATACGGACAACAGGGAAATAACCAATACGGATATAACCAACAGGGAAATAATCGATACAGAACTAATCAACAGGGAAATATTCAAAACAGAAATGGTCAACAGGGATACAATAATAACCCTTTCAATCAAAATAATCAACCTAACACTAGGGCCCTCCAACTTCCACAACATTATCTAGAAAGGCGGACGTGCATTTTACTGAACAACAAAACGAACTACACAACATAGACGAAGGGGCAAATTTTCAAGAGCCGGCCTTGACCCACAATCAGGATACTTAACCAACGTGGTTATCAATATAAACAATAAACCTTTACGATTTTTTGTAGATCCAGCATTTCGTTTATCAACCCTGACATTAAAACCCCATCACAATAAAAACAGTACTTAATACACATGAACTTTATTAAAAGGCCGATATTCCGTTATTTAAAGAATTCAAACATAACGAACACTTCTCCATGATTTTATTTCATTTTCATGACTTTTTCCATGGCTTAATAGGCATGGATATACTCTCGCAAATCAATGCCGTACTCAATCTGCCCAAGTCAATTCTCCAAACCAAACTATTCAAATTACATCTTTTACAAGAAAGTAACCCTGCCACAAAAGTTCACATAATCGAATAATTTTCTAAAATTATAATATCTTTACCAGTAAATTTGACCAACGGCACCTTCTTCTGTAAGGATCTTAAAATTAACAACAATCTAATAATTTCCGGGGGTCTTTACGAAGCTAAAAATAGTAATAGCTTGATGGTAGTAAATTATGCTGACCACAAACAGAACTTTGTCCTAGATTCCCATCTAAAAGTCAACCAGTATCACAGAGAACAATTTCTAGAATTCGAACCAAGAACAAAATCAAAAACAACTAGATCACAAAATGAAAAAGACGAACCAATCGGCATTAAATGCGACCATTTGAATACCGAAAAGGATTTAGCCCTAAGAAAACTTTGCAAAGAATTTGCAAATCTATTCTATACGGAAAACCAAAAACTTTCTTTCACTAATCGCATCAAACATCAAATCAAGACGACGTACCCATTTACAATAGACCATTTAGATACAGTAGAAAAGAAAGCAAAGAAATTCAAACACAACTTAACAGACTACTCGAACAAGATGTCATTAGCCCCTCCTGGAGCGCTCCAATATTCCTGGTACCCAAAAAAAAAAAGACCCCACTAAGAAAAAATGGAGATTGGTCATAGACTATAGGAAACTCAACGAAAAAACCGTAAAGGATAAATACCCAATGCCTAATATTTACAAAATAATAGACAAGATCGGTCGGGCAAAATATTTCACAGCTCTCGATTTAGCAAGCGGATACCACCAAATAGAAATGGAGCCAAAAGACTCACCTAAAACAGCCTTCACGGCAGAAGGAGGTCACTATGAGTTCATAAGAATGCTTACTTTTCAGTGAATTATTATGGACAATATCCTAGCTGACCTTAAGGGCAAATGTTGCTGGTATACTTAGACGATATAATTGTTTTCCCTTCATCATTACAAGAACACGTAAATGACTTACACAAAGTACTTACGAGACTAGCGGAAGCAAACCTTAAACTCCAACCAGACAAATCTTATTTCTTCCGTAAGAAAATTGAATACTTAGGACATGTAGTCCCTAATGAGGGGGTAAAACCCAATCTTTTGAAAATCCACGCAATTAAAACGTTCTCAATTCCTAAAACTAAAAAGGAAATAAAATCGTTCTTAGGTCTTTTGGGTTACTACAGGAAATTCATTAGAGACTTTGCTTCAATCACTAAACCATTGAGACAACAACTGAAAGGAAAAACAATGGTCAAGATAAGACGAAGAATACACTCGAGCCTTTGAAAAATGTAAAAATTCGTAATGACCCGATCTTACGTTACCCAGACTTTACAAGACCATTTATACTAACAACTGATGCTAGCAACGTGGCAATCGGGGCAGTACTATCTCAGGGTCAAGCAGGATTAGAACGACCTGTATCATTTGCGAGCAGAACATTATCTTACACGGAACGAAATTACTCTATGGTGGAAAAAGAAATCTTAGCTATCATCTGGGCGACAAAATACTTCAGTATTGGAATACCGACCATTCAAAACATTATGTCGCAAAAACATTTGAAACAATAAGACGTCACATTCACTTCAACAAAAATAATAATAATCTGCCTTTTACTGATCCCCGCCACGATCGGCTTTTTAAAATACGACCACTTCTTCAGGAAATTAATAATAATTTTGGTAATATCAAAGGAACAATTTTTGTGTGTCGACGAACAGATTTGTTCAACAAAAGCTAGGTCACATATGAAACGGTACAATCCTCACAAGCCTCATAAATGGGGATATAAAATATATGTTTTAAGCGGTAATTCGAGCTTCTGCTACAAATTCGAGATTGATTCTGGCAATGAAAACGTAGTACTGCTTCACGAGCCAGAGAAGTCCCCAGGCATCAGAATTTTCGCCTTTATTTTGACAATTATTTTAATTCATTACCTCTTTTGAAGTATTTGGCAAGCGGAAACTTAGCGTTGGGTACAATTCGAAAGAACAGAATCCCCAATTTTAAATCCATGGAGAATATTCACCTGAAGAAAAATCCTCGCGGCACGTCTGTGGAGTATATCGCTAATTTTGGTGGAGTAGACATTTCTTGCACCTCGCCGATTTATCAAAGCCAAAAAAGAATATATCCAAATTGACCGTCCATTTGCAGTAGCGCAATACAACAGCTATATGGGAGGCGTTGATCTGATCGACAGTATAATCGGAAGATATAAAATTTTATTGAGAAGCAGACGTTGGCAAGTCAGAATCTTTTATAATTTACTGGACTTGACAATCAGCAACGCATGGCTTTTGTATAAACGTGTTCTGAAGGCAAATGAATATCCTGGAAAAGTTTTAAGTTCATCAGACTTTCGGCTTGATATCGCAGAAGTGCTAACAAAAGTTGACACTAAATCCAAATTGGGTAAACTTATGCTTTGCCTTGCGTTTCGCAATGTACTTACAATTTTTTGTGATGAAATTGACTTGCGTGGGCACGTTTTTTTTGCATAACAACGTTTATTTAAAATGCCTGGAAAGAGAGTATCTTTTGACGTGGCTCAGCTGGTGTACTATAATCACCAAAGTGGTAAAACTGTTAGGGAATTATTGGAGATGTTTTCCTTAATAAGGCAAACTATATATAACATCATAGAGCGGGCAAATAAAGAAAATAGACTGGAGGCAAAAGTTGCAAGTGGACGGCCAATGAAGATAGAGGATAGAGATGAAAGGGATATCCTACGAAAAGTGGCAAAAAATCCAAAAATCTCGCTTCGAACCATTGCTGGAGATGTCAAGGAAGCTAGCGGATTTGATGTTTCCAATGAAACTTTGAGAAGCCAGAAAACTTTTGGGATAACGTCATTTTATGTGACGAAACGAAAATGATGCTATACTACAACGATGGACCATCCAGAGTGTGGAGAAAGCCGTTAACAGTCTTGGCAATGAAAAACATAGTCCCTACCGTCAAATTTGGAAAACTTTCCGTCATGGGGTGGGGCTGCATTTCAAGCAAGGATGTTGGCTGGCATTCATTGTGTTTTCAATAAAAGCCAAATCGCCAATACCTGGAAATCTTAAAGGCAAATTTAAAAAGCAGTGCTCAAAAATTTGGCTTTTACAGTGACAACAAGCCTAATTTCAAATTCTATCAAGACAATGACCCCAAGCATAAGGCTCATACAGTACGAATGTGGCTACTGTTCAACTGCGGAAAAGTCATGGATACTCCTCCTCAGAGTCCGGACATCAATCCCATAGAAAATGTCTGGGCTCTTTTAAAGAAAAAGGTGGCCAAAAGGAGTCAAAAAACCGTATTGAGCTTCATAATTTCATATTCATATGGAGGAATGGGCTAATCTTCCCAAGTACCTGAACTTCAAAAAATTGACAGACTCGATGAAGACTCGCTTACAACATGTATATATTGCCAAAGGTGGCTATACTAACTATTAGTAAATAATTTTAAATAGCTTAAGACCCATTAAAAGTAAATGTCAAAACACTTTCTTGACAGGGCAAAAAATGTATATTTTTAGTTAAATAAATAATTACTAGATTTGAAAATGGAAAAGTGTCATTTTTTTGTTAAATATAGATAATAAAAATTATAATTAATCACACAAAATTAAAAAAAAAAAATTAAAACCAACAAGAAGTATGTTTTTTAGCCAAAACAAATTAAAAAATGTTGTCTTTTTACAATGTCAAAACACTTTCTTTACATATTGTATATTAAGGAGTATAAATTACAACAACCAATTTATTAATTGGAAAGTAGGCCCCGAAATAATTAATTATGTATGAAACTTTATGGCACACAGGCAAATCAAAGTTAGAGTTGGTAATTACCTCTAAAAAACTCATTCACATAATAATGGCATCCCGCAAGGCTCGCCACTATCGGTCATTTTATTTGTTATAGCATACCAAACACTTGTTGAAATAATTGACATAAATAAAGAAATTCAAATCAGCGCTTATACTGACGATTTTAATCTCCTTATCAAATTAGATAAGGGAAAAAACATAACCATTAACCTTGATTCCTTAGCTCTTAATATTTCAAACTGGTGATCCTACTCAGGCGCCAGTATTTCGCTTGACAAATGCAAACACATGCACATTTGCAATAAACATAACTGTCATTGCACAATGTCCGATCGCTGAGAATGTTAGGCGTTTTCTTTAGCGCCAAACATAACTGGAACTCACACATAGATTATCTTACAGATCCCCTTCATCAACGCCTCAATATTATCAAATACCTTTCGAGTCTTAAATTTAATTGTAGCACCCTTACACTTATCTCAGTAGTGAAACCCCTTCTTTTATCTAAAATAGACCCCCCTTTATGCTCCTAAAAGTTCCATTAATAAAATAAATACAATTATACATTCAGCAATTAGATTCGCATTAGGGGCTTTCCGTTCCACTCCCATTACAAATTTGCTTTTTGAATCAAATATTCCGCCACTTAACAACAGAAAAGATAAACTAACAGCTAATTTGTTTACTACCATTAATCAACAGTTCTCATTCCCCAATATAAATTATAATGAAAAAATATCTTCTGCCTAAGAGTGGAAAAAAATGTTCGACTATAGATAGAATCATCTCTACCCTCAATTCAATGGGGATACTCAAGCCTATTTCTAAACTCAAACATAAATCTCCGCCTTGGAAACTACACCCAAAATCTATTAATTTATCCCTAAGCTATATACAGTGGCTCGCAGCTTATTTCGTGCAGTTGAATAACAAAACTTTAAGTCGATATTGCGGCTAAACTAATAAAGATAATACAAAAATGAGTAGAAACAGTAGCATATTTAATGAACTAAAAACGATTTTCTTAATCATAAAAATAATAACAAAATATAACAAAAACAAAATGTACAGGCTTTTTTCATGCCGCAGCTTATTTCGTGCAATTCATTTATATTTATATTAAAAAAATGATACTTTTAGCGCCAAAAATCCCATTTTTTTTTATTGGTAGTGACATTTAATTACTTATAAATTTATATTTTGTGAGTTTCCGGGCTTGGTCACACTTAATTTAAGCGATACATGAGAATCGCCGAAATGGCACCACAAACAAGTATTGAGCTGCGAGAACTCGTCCTTAAATACTTTAAAAGTGGAAAAAGTCAGCGTGTCATTGCTGAAATGTTATCCCTTAGCCCCAGTACCGTACAATACATCATCCAACGGTTTGTTCGAGAAAACAGGATTGACGATAACATGAAGAGCGTCGTATTCTTCGCAAAATTTAGGTAAGCCCAAAGTTATCGGCCCCAAAAATTGTTGCTCAGGTCGAGAAAGAAATGGGCAAAAAGTGTAGTGCTGACACAGTGCGCCGTGTGTTGCATGATCACAACTTTAACGGCCGAGTTGCACGGAACAAGCCATTTATCAGCAACAAAAATATTGCTGCTCGCCTAAAATTTACAAGGGAGTATATTCTTTGTTTTGGAAGGACGTGTTATTTGCAGACCATTTGGTTCAGATATAAGACAATATGTTTGGCGGCGACCTAATACGGAGCTCCAAAGCAAACACCTAAAAGCTACAGTTAAGCATGGTGGCGGTCATGTGATGGTTTGGGCCTGTATGGCAGCCTCTGGCGTGGGCAACCTCGTGTTTATTGACAAAATCATGGATGCCAGAATATATCTCGAACTTTAAAAAAAAAATCTGCTTCAAAGTGCTGAAAAACTTGGCATACGCGATCGTTTTCGATTCTACCAAGGCAACGATCAGAAACATTCAGCAGGCATTGTGAAGTCCTGGCTCGTCTGGATCTGCCCTCATCTCGTCAGTACACCAGCACAGTCTCCAGAATTAAATGGACCAGGCTATTCGTAAAAAGAATGGCAAAAAATACCAGTGGAAACTACCAAAAAATTAGTCGCGTCGATGGAAAATCGTCTGAAAGCTGTCAAAAAGCAGAAAGGAGGGCACACAAAATATTATAACTTTTTTTTAAGGATAATGTTGGAATACCACCTCTATTCAACATACAAAAATAGCATGCATAAATACTAAGTGAGGTATTATATTTAGAGACCTAAGTTGGTTACACTTGATCTCTGCCTCTTTCCTTCTTCTTCCTTTGACAAATGTGCATGTGCGTTGGTGTTGCGAAATTAAGAAAATAATAAATGAAAAAAAAATAAATGAATAAATGAAAGTTAATCCAAATGAACTGCACGAAATAAGCTGCAACATGAAAAAAGCGTCTGAATAAAAATTCAAATCCTCCTGAAAGATACATTATCTGCTCAGACTCTCTTTCCTCTCTCAAATCAATAAAAAACATATCCAACTCCTCCTTTTACCCAGATTTAATTCGTAACCTTCTAATCCGACTCTACCCTAAATTCACTTTGCTATGGATTCCTAGTCACATAAACATAACAGGCAATGAGTTGGCAGATCAAACAGCTAAGAAATCTTTCTAGTTTCCGCTTGTTTATACTACCAACAACAACAGCAATGACATTAAAAAACACATTCCAAATAGTTTCATTTTACCCAATGGCAATTCCTTTGCTGAAACTTCGAATTAGTATCAAAGCACCAACTCCCAAAAATTAAACATCTGTAATTTCCTTAACAATAATCATATATCTATTTCACGGCTAGAAGAAACGAAACTAATCCGCATTCGCTAGGCCACACAAAAATTACCCATTCTCACTATTTTACCAATGACACACCCGACAATTGCCCTTTATGTGATTCTATATTCTGTAACCTGAACCACCTCTTGAACTCCTGCTCCTTTCCTATCAACTCACCTTTGTCTGCTATAACCAAACCTGACAAAACAAATTTCTTAATCAAATTTCTCAAACATAGTAATATCTTTCATTCTATATAGTTAACTTGAATGGTTACATATACTCACATGTATATGTTGCTATTCTAGCTGATCTAAAATTACATAAACTAAAATTAAACTACTTTTTTTTTTTTTTGTTAATTCATTGTTAATTCATACCTAGATATTTAAGTGTTAACTATATCTTTATGATTCATTGTAAAATAAGAATGTTATTAGTAGCCGAAGACCTTAGTCGTCATGGCTCTTCCCCTTTAGTAGGCTAAGATTTTTATACTCGGTGCATGAGGTCCGCGGTTCGATTCCCGAGACGATTTTTTTTTTTAATTTTTTTTTTAAATTTTTTTTTTTAATTTTTTTTATATTAACTTAAAATTGGTGAGTGCGCAGCACGAGCAAAATAAATATATAATATAACTTTGGGCACCGATTATTATATAGTCGAGCACACTCGACTATAACTTTCTTACTTTTTTTTTATAAATTTCTGTCTACTTTTATAAATAAATAATAAATAAATTGTGTAATGTTCAATTTATGTGTAATTTTTTAGAAAACTAACATGCGTTCTCCGTGTTTTGTGGAATATAACTAATAAGCTGTTCCATGCTGAAAGCAACTAATTGGTCCAGATTGTACTTGTGAGTGTTGTCTTTAACCACAAACCAAAAACTCATCCCCGTTCGTCCCCCTTTTCTCACACTTTGGTAATATATAGGCACGTTTGAGTTTAGTCACAGCGAACTTTTCGAAATGTGGCGCAGCAACAATCGAAAAATTCAATGTGTATCGAAGTGGATATACACCAAAATTAATAAATACACTGTGGAATCCAAGATAATAAAGGAAATAGACAAAAAAAATCAGTAATTTTCATAGTTACATTCATAAATATCTTCCCGAATGTAACTACATGCTAGAACGGTTCATGTCTAAGCATACTGTATGGTTGGCGTCTAAAATATCAATTACTATTGATGAAACCTGTAAAACACCACAGCAAATGGGACGTCCAACCTTATCTTACACGAATGCGGGTAGAAGATTAAAAAGGAAATTGGCATCTGAATTAGCAAATGAAAATAATTGTGACACAAATCTTCTTGCACATGCTGCAGCTGTCTGTGCAAAAAAACAAAGCAAGAAAGACACAGCTTTTGTTCTTAAAAAAAAACTATAACAACACCCGAATACTCAAGTGAATCCAGAAAGCAATTTGATACCCATTCCACTTACACCCGATGAAGCTTTGGCTTATCTCCTGGAAAATTCACTTACAAAACAGCAATACATGAATACTAGGGTTATCAATAAAAGTCACCACAGTGACATTTATCCTACCTATAGTCTAATAATGGAATCTAAATTACAATGCCGTCCTGGAAATATAAAAGTAACGGAAACGGCCGCCCAAGTATCATTACAAAACCTCTTGGATCATACTGCACACAGAATTATTAAAATGCAAGCCAATGTTTTAAATCAGTTTCCAAACAGTTCTGAAATGAAATTCATATGCAGCTATGGATTTGATGGTTCAACGGGTCATTCAGTATACAAGCAGAAGTTCGCTACCAAAACACTTGGTGAACAATTTTCAGATCACTCCATTTTTGTGACTTTTGTTATACCGATAAAAATTATAGATTCTTTTGGTCATAACATATGGAATAATACAACACCGCAATCTATACGATTTTGCAGACTTCTGAAAATTGAACTAGTTAAAGAAACTACGGCCCACATAAAGATGGAAAAGAAACTTTTAGATTCCCAAATTATTAGTCTCAAACCTTTTGTTTATAAATTTAATGAAAATCGTGAAATAAAAGTTAAGTATGAAATGCATATGACACTTATTGATGGCAAAGTGCTTAACGTTTTAACTGGAACTAAATCTACTCAATGTTGTCCAATGTGGTGTCACTCCAACAAAAATATTAGAAATAACAGATTTTAGTTTTGAACTTTTTGTCTCAAAGCCTGGAGCTTTGCAGTTTGGAGTAAGTCCACTGCGTGCCTGGATACGGTTTTTTGAATTTGTCTTGAACATATCATATAAAATTGAATTTAATAAATGGCATATAAAAGGTGATGATAAGATTAAAATGAGCAAACGGAAAAAATATGTTCAAGAAAGTTCGTCGCCCGCATACTTTCAAAGTGAATAGACGTGTCGCGCATAAATTTATCAATAACCAAAACAAATCGCCAAAAATCAGCGCGCTTATCTCGCGCATTCTATTTTTAGACACCGCTGTTACGGTGTCTCGCTTATCTTGCATCAGCGTCAACAAAGCAGATCGCTTAACAACTGCATGTACACCATCGAGCAGGGCTTTTGCCTTTGCTGCGGCAAGTATTTATTTATCAATTAAATAAATATTGTGCCATGGATAGGGAATCATCAACCCACTCGCAACCCAGTAACTGGTCTGCGAAAGTGGAGCAGGTGAAAGCAGCTGCTGGTGTTTCTCCCGCTAGTTTGCGTGCGGAACTGACCAGCGCCGGTTACCTAATGCCAACTGGTAACCTCACTACCCCGGCAGCTCATAATCTGCCCCATTCCAGCATTCCGCCTGCAACTACTAGTAGCGCCACTTACGCTACAGCAACAATTACAACGAGTCTCGCCAACACGTCAATGTCCCAGTATCTCACAACCACTGCAGGAGGCAGTGTGTGCTTTACAGAAGTGACCACTTACAGCAAGCAGCCTCACAGCCAACTAGCTGCAGATGCAGTTCCATCAAGATGCTCCTTCCAATTGCCTTATGTGTCGATTAGCAGGAAGAACAAAGGCAAAGAGAAAACAATCAAGACAATAGGCAAAGCTAAGCAGCCTACTATAAATATAGTGAAAGGGTCCAAGGCTGACAGGCCTTCTACATCAGCTGCAGCAGCTATCTTTAGGAATCGATTCGCAGCCCTAGCTGAAGAAGCCGATACCGCCATGGAGCAGGACATTCCCGAGGAGGTGAATCCGTCTGTGACCAATAACGGAAACACGCAAAGCACGAAAACTCCACCAAAGCCTCCGGCTATCTGCGTGCCCAACGTTTTTTAGAAGGAGAGTACAGCATACGCACATCCAGAACTGGAGTGTTGCGTATTTATGCAAAGAATGCCGATGTGTTCAGAGTAGTCGTCCGGATTCTAACCCAGCAGCATTGCGAGTTCTGGCACCACCAGCTAAGGGAGGACAAGCCCTACCGAATCGTCATAAAAGGCATACATGCCGGAGTCCCTAATGAGCACATTGAATCCACGTCTGCGGCGAAAGGATTGTTAGTTTCCAACGTTTACCGCCCCATGAAGGATGGTTGGCGCAGCGCATTGGCAAATGATGAAGGCCTAGACGTCAGGAACACACCTGAGTGGAGGCAAAATATGCTGTTTGTAAATCTTAAACAGACTCCAAATGTAAGCGAGGCATTAGCGATTACCCAAATTGGACGCCACAGGGTATCAGTGGAGCCGGCACGCCGCGGCAAGAAAATTGTCCAATGCTACAGATGTCAGGACTTTGGACACACGAAAAATTACTGCCTCAGAGCCCCAGTCTGCGGCAAATGCTCGGGTGATCACGCTACATACTCAAGCGTGTGCGAGCTTCGAAATACTGATAACAGCATATGCGCTAACTGCGGTGAAAACCACGTAGCCAGCTTTGAAGGCTGCAAAGTAAAATCCGACAAGATCAAGAAGCTGAGGTCCAATTCACATGCTATAGGCACCGAAATCAACACCCACATTCGTGCTCCGACACATAATCGCCATAACAACATGACGCCATCTGCTCCTGGCGGGTTCTCGTATGCGGACATTGCTCGTGCAGGTGGTGCTCAGCAAAGAATCTCCAACCGTACCATCCCGGCGCACGAACCTAATGCAAGCCTTGGGCACAGCAACAAACTCTTAACATTGGAGAGAGCGATCCAAACCCTCAATGCTAGGATGGATCAAATGTTCAAGCTATTCCAGGAAGTGGCTGAAAACAACAAAATCATGCGCGACTTAGTGCAGCATATTATTTCCAAGAAATGATTAGTCCACCCATAAAAATCGGATTATGGAACGCTCGAGGATTAGCAAGGAATCTGGAAGAATTAAAACTTTTCCTCAGAGCCCACGAAATAGATGTGCTATTAATTACTGAGACCCACTTGCGCCCGGAGCAGCGCGTGTACATACCAGACTACCAGGCCCACTTTGCCCCTCACTCTAGCTGCAACAGCAGAGGTGGTGCTGCAGTGTTAATACGCGCTAGCTTGGATTATTGCCCTGAGCAGCCAATATCCGAGGTCGAGATACAGTCAGCAAGCGTATCCTTGCAGACATCGCTAGGCGCATTGGAGCAAAGCTGACTTTGAATCTGTATTCCCCGAACTAGGAAATAGATTTATAGCAGGCGGCGATTTTAATGCGAAGCATGCCTGGTGGGGCAACGCACGATCCTGCACTCGTGGAAGACAACTGCAGGAAGCCATAACTAGTACTTCTTGCCAAGTGTTGGCCACTGGCGTGCCAACACATTACCCATGCAACACCAGACATACGCCCTCTGCGTTGGACTTTTTCGTCTTCCATGGAATCTCCACGAACAGAATCAGAGTACAACCTTTACATGAACTCTCCTCGGATCACCTACCGCTGCTGGCCAAACTCCACTTCTCCGCACAGTCGAAGCCTCAAAGGGAACGCCTCCTGCCAATAAGTGCCTCGCCTGAAGCTTTCAGGGAAGAGCTAAATCGGCTGGTCCAACTAAATCTGCACGTGCAGACTATCGACGACATCGAAGCTGCCATAGAGCAATTTATGGCCACCATCAGGCTTGCTGCGGCCCGAGCTGCCCCAAAAAACACCCATCGCGGCACGGATACTAATCAAGAGCAGCTTTCCCCGGAACTAACGGCTCTTCTGGGTCTCAAGAGAAGAGTAAGGAGGGAATATGCCAGAACTGGCGATCCACGTCTCCACCAGATTTACAAACGGCTCGCAAATCGGCTGCGTAAGGTTTTATTGCAAAAGAAACAAGCGCAAACTGACCATTTGCTAGACAATCTAGGCCCAGACGCTTCCGCAAACTATTCGCTGTGGAAGATCACAAAACGCTTCAAGTCTCAGGCACCAGCCAAATCGGCAATTAGAAACCCGGCTGGAGGATGGTGCCGCACCAGCGATCAAAAGGCTGAAATATTTGCTAATAGCCTTGAGCAACGCTTCACACCGCACAACTTTTGCTCTGAAAGCCAAAGGAGGAACGTGTTGGAAGCTCTAGAAACGCCATACCAGATGTCGCTGCCAGCGGCGCCTGTCACACTTGAGGAGGTGAAGCAGCTGGTCAAGAACCTCAAGACAAGGAAAGCTCCTGGCAACGATCTATTGGACAATAGAACGGTAAAGCTGCTACCCACGAAAGCCCTGCTGTTCATCGTAGCGCTATTTAATGCAATTCTGCGACTTGGCCACTTCCCAAGCGCCTGGAAAGGTGCCAATATTACTATGCTGCTCAAGCCGGCAAAGTCGCCATATGACGTTGAGTCATATAGACCGATCAGCCTCCTTCCAACGCTAGGCAAGATGATGGAAAGAGTGATTCTGAGCAGGCTACTACAACTCTCATCAGTGTCAGCAGCAATCCCCAAATTTCAATTTGGATTTCGCCGGCAACACGGAACACCCGAGCAGCTCCACCGTGTCGTAAACTTCATCCTGGAGGCAATGGACAGCAAACAATATGCGGTGGCCGTCTTTATGGACATTCAGCAGGCGTTTGATCGTGTATGGCATCTTGGGCTGCTAAGCAAGCTCAAAGTCCTGCTAACGCCACAATTGTTTCAACTGGCAAGCAGTTTCCTTGAAAGCAGAACCTTCTGCGTTGTCGTTGATGGTGTTAAATCAACAAGGAGACCAATCTCTGCTGGAGTTCCTCAAGGCAGTGTACTAGGCCCCACCCTATATTCTTTATTTACTGCGGACATGCCTAAAGAACACCACATCACACCGGTGAGCAGGAGCAACGTCACCATTGCCACCTTTGCGGATGACACTGCAGTGCTTACTCGTGCTCGCTCTATGAGCCAAGCTACGACTGCTCTTCAGCAGTATCTTGACCAATTTGGAAGTTGGGCTAACAACTGGAACGTTTGCCTCAACCAGAGCAAATGCTGTAATGTTACGTTCACCACCCGCCGAGGTTCATGCCCTGGTGTGCAACTAAATGGTGCGCTTCTTAAGCATGAGCACGCTCAAAAATATCTAGGAGTAATCCTAGATAGGAAGCTAACATTCAAGAGGCATACTACAATGGTCCAGCAAACTATCCGCTCAAGGGCATCCAAGCTATTTTGGCTCCTTCAGCCAAAAAACAAACTTTCCCTCGGAAACAAAGTACGAATGTACAAAGCTCTTCTGTTCCCCATCTGGACATACGCACTTGAAATTTACGGCATAGCAGCGAAAAGCCACATCAACAAGATTCGAGTGGCCCAAGCCAAAATCCTGCGCACCATCAGCAATGCACCCTGGTTCATGAGGACTAGGGACATTGAAAGGGACCTGAAGGTCCAAAAAGTTGGTGACATGCTTCAACGCATCTCCGCCCAATACTACCAACGGCTCGGCGCTCACCCAAATGCGCTAGCAAGAAGGCTTGGCGCCAACCTGCAGCAACCTACAAGTCAACGTCCCAGAGCCAGGAAGAGGAGACTCCGAAGATTACATCCGCAGGACCTACCAAGTAGGACCCTTGCCTAGCTATTACTTCTAAACAAAAAATTATTAAGTAGCGCTAAATGCATATGCTAGCCGATTAAAATCTTTTAGTTTCGCCACTAGGTTAAGCTGCCTCCTAGGTAGCAGTGAACTAGTCGTTATAATAAAGAAAAAAAAAAAAAAAAAAAAACAAGAAAAGTTTTGGAACGAAATGGGTCTTCGGATATGCATGCCAAAGCAGAATGGAAGCGGCAATACCAATTATGGTAATACGGCTAGCTTTTGCCAATACTAAACAACTAGCATCTATTACTAACTTCAACGAAGATCTTTTGAATAAATTTCACGCCATTTCTTCCAATTATTACATAAATTCGGAAAAATTTCGCTCATTTTGTGAAACAACTGTTTCATTATATATGCGTAGCTACCCTTGGTATCCGATGTCACCAACAATTCATAAAATATTGATTCATGGTTATCAGATTAATAAATCGAGCTTGGTTCCACTAGGATGCTTAGGCGAAAATGCTTCTGAAGCACGCAACAAAGTTTACAAAAAGGATACAGTGTCGCATTCAATGAAAAATAGTCGGCTCAATACTATGACAAATATATTTCACAGAGCTATAGATAGGAAAGAGGAGTAAAAATAAAAAAAAACCCTTCTCAAAAGAGGTATTAAGTCTTTTAAACCTTCCGTCTACAGCTGAAAATAAAAACGATCTGCAGTGCGATTCTGATGATGATAACGACATTTATAATATTGAATTGGATGACGAAGAAAATTGCATTTAAAAAAGAAGTAAGTAATTAAATAGAACAGGAAATAAAATAAATCTATTCTAATGAACTATCAATCGGTTTACAGAGGCGACAAGCGTGGGCGTGGTCGCACTGGCCCAATTTTTTTTACGCAAACTATTAATGCCATAACAATAAAATGTGCGAAGTTTGAGTCATGCAGCTCAATTTTTCGACTTTATGCCAAAAAAAAAATGGAATCTGGACCATAGTGCAATGTCCAAGTTTCTCAATGGCAAACCAGATTTTTCTGGAAATCTAACGGGACTTTCTAAAAATAGAATGCAAAGCTTGAACACTTGTTCAGTTTTGCAGCGCCAGTTAACTCTTCGTCAAAACATCATTGGATTTCAAAGTGTTCAAACGTTCGTTAGAGAGGTCCGAATTTTATTATTTAAAATGAATTTTATAGTTGAAGGTATTTACTTACAAATTACTTATTGTGAAATTGATTTGATAAATATTTTGTTCGTTATGTGTTTTTAATTAATTATAAATTTTTTGTGTATTATGTGAACGTCTTTTTCATGTTTAAGTATACTTTTAGATATGTTGCCCCCCCGATTCCCCCTTTATGAGTGATATCAGTGCATTTGCCAATGTTTTCAGGTAATAAAAATGTTCAGCTGCCGATTTTTGCCGATGTGTATATACCAGAGATGTGCAGCGGTGGCTGTTTTCGACACTAGTAGTATACTCACACTTTTTGCGGTGGCGCATAGTAAGCGGTTGCGGTGTTTAAATACCGCATCAGAAACGAACATGCAGACACAACGACAAAAAAATATGCGGTGCCTGAGCACGAGCACAAAAATTGACTCGCTCAAAAAAGTACGAGTGAATTTTCGTTGTGCTTTTATGCTTCATATTCTTTATGCGGTGTTTCTACGTAGTGTAGCAGAATGAAATACAGTATATTTGATGTGTATTGCAAGTACAAGATTAATATTGTACCGCAATATTATTTCTTTGTTAGAATGCATGCTTCTTAACCAGTGATGTTTTCAGCACAAGCTCATTAACTCGCTCTAGATCAAGTAAAGCAGACGTCTTGCAGTTCAGATTTTATTCAAATTTTACAATGAAATCGGTTTTAGAAAAAATTGCAACTGGTATTTACACTTTGTCCCCACGGAGAAAGGGGAAAAGCTTCGTATGGAACGTGCTATGCGAAATTTTAAAAGAAGACGATTCAATTTTGGAAAATTTTGTTTACTGCCGTTCGTGTCGAATCGTATTGAAATGTGTTGGAAATCAAACATCCAACTTAAGTCGTCACAAATGCTGCCAGGAACTGAAGAATCCGACTTTGCTGAAGCCAGTGAGTGCTATAGACAAAGCTGAAGCACTGAATACTATGTCTAAATGGATTGTTGAGGATTGTCGTCCTTTTTCGTCCGTTGATGGTACTGGATTTAAGGCAATGGTGCAGTTTTTTTTTATCAAGATTGGTGCTACTTATGGTGAATTTGTTGACGTGGACGACTTGCTGACCGATAGAACAACTATAGCCCGTAAATGTCAAAAAGAGGCTGACGATAAAAGAGCGGAGCTAAGCAAGGAATTGAATGAAGTGGTGTGTCGTGGTAAAGCATCGCTTACTTTTGGACTTATGGACGGACAACTACGTGAAACGTACTTTCTTTGGGAGTCACGATGCACTTTGAAAAAGATTACACAATAATGAATATGTTATTGGGTCTTAAATCAATGGATTTTCAGAGATCGACTGCTAAAAATGTCCTAGAAAAGTTAAATTCCCTTTTAAATCAGTTTGGAATAAATTCAATAGAAAACATAAAATTTGTAACAGACCGTGGAACAAATATTATTAAGGCATTAGACAATAACATCCGTTTAAATTGCAGTAGCCACTTGTTTGCGAATGTGCTCGATAAATCATTCGATGAAACACAAGAACTAGCCGAACTATTAATTGCTTGCAAAAAAATTGTTCGATATTTTAAAAAAGCCAACTTTCAACACAGGCTAAATACTTCCCTTAAAAACCCGTGTATGACACGATGGAACTCTAATTATACTATGTGTAAGTCAATTCGAGATAATTGGCTAGATATAAATAATATATTAACTGAATGTAATGGACTAGATAGGCTAATTAACATAAACATTTCTACATTAAACTCGTTAGTTGAGCTATGTAAAAATTTTGAAATAATTTTTAAGGAAATGCAGACTTGCAGTTTTGCTTATTTATGCTTTGTTTTGCCAAAAAGCCTATGTGAGATGAATAGCACAGACACATTTGCTATTTCAATATTAAAAGAAAAACTTTTATTCAATATTTTTGACATATGGGAAAATAATTTATCTATATGGTACAAAGCTGCATTTTTTTTTTATATCCACCAGCTGTAAACATGGAATTACATGATAGAAAAGAAGTCAAAGATTTTTGTGTTTCTGAAATGGAAAAATATAATGTAGCGATCGCAAATTCAATTCAAGAATCAATTCTGAAAAATAATGATTGTATACCAGCATCACCTTCTTCAGACAATTCTATTTGTTCTACCACTACTAATATTGAATCTCCTAAGCTTAAAAATAATTTTTTTTTCTCCAACTTAATAAAAAAATCGTCAAATGTTAAAAAGTCCCCCCCCCATTACAAGAAGTTGGAAAATATTGCAAGGAAATAGTGCCGATAACAGAAGAATTCGAAGTGGTAGAATGGTGGAAAAATAATATAAAATATTATCCGCAGCTAGCAAAAGTTACATTAATAATACACTCTATTCCCGCAAGTAGTGCAGCAGCAGAAAGGAGTTTTTCGCTTGCCGGAAATATAATAACAGAGAAAAGAAACAGATTAGCCCCTAATTCAGTTGATTATTATTTCTGCATTCATTTTATAAAAATCAAAATGTAAAAAAATGAGTTACTATTACTATTATATTAATTATGTTACTGTTCAATTTTAAATTACTATTACTATTATAATAATGAAGTCATTGTTTAATTTTAAATTTAATATATCCACTGAGAAGTTATACAAAAGTTTTTTTTTTATTTTTATTATTATATAACATTCAATATTATTAATACATATTAAATAAATGAATACATTTACTTGAACATTTTATATATGTATGTACATATACAGTCATGGAAAAAATAATAGAAACGCATGTTTTCATTTTCTTAAATTGATATTTTCTAAGTCAGAATATCAAAATAAATTAAATTTTTTTAGTTTTTTTAAACATAAACACAACCAGCTTTCATAATTTGTAAAAAAAAAATTATAAATTTGATAAACACAACAAAAAAATGGAATTCAAGTGAAGATTTCTGTTTTAGGCCTGGAAAAAAATAATAGAAACGAAATGAATAATCCTATGCAATTAAGCAAATTTCATAAAAAATAGCTATGAATTATTGATTATTTTAATATTTGGTTGTGTGGCCGTGGTTTTTCACAACTTCAGCACATCTTTGAGGAATGGATTCCACCATATTTGCGCAAATCGAAGTTTCAATGGAATACCACTGTTTCTGGACTCTCCTCCACAAATCTTCATTATTTTTTGGTTGAAAACCATTTATCCCATACTTCAATATCTCCCACAAGTGCTCAATGGGATTAGGGTCAGGTGACTGAGCGGGGAAGTCCATAGCACTCACTTTATTGTCAATAAATCACTTTTTGGAAAGTTGGCGTGTATGCCGAGGATCGTTATCCTGCATAAATTCTCACTTTAAAGGAAATTTTTTCATCGGCATATGGTAACATAAGATTGTTTAATATGCTCAGATAGTCAGGTGCGCACATATTGCCCTGTATCTCATGCACCAGACCAATCCTTAAAGCGGAAAAACATGCCTATAGGTTGATATTACCTAAGTCGTGCTTGAGGGTCTTAATATCGTATTTAGGATCATAAGCATTACTTTTTGGGCTCCTTACATTTGACCTCCCGTCAGATCCCAACCAATTTATATTTTTTTTCCTCGGACCAAAGGACATTTTTCCAATTTTTTTTAATTTCGTGCCTCTTGCCAAAGTAGACTCACTTTTCGATATGTTTTTTTGATAATGAAGGATCTCTCCTAGCCGAATGTACCTTCAAATTTGCTTCCAGCAGCCTATTTCGAATAGTTCGACTTTTTACTGACGCTTCCATATTATTTTTAATGTCCTTCCACGACAGGATCGGGTCCTTTTTTGATTTTCTTATAAGCGACGCGTCAAATTTTTTGAAAGTGGCTCGCTTTTTGCTACGTATCTTCTTCTTTTCCGTGAAATGAATCGCATAAAATACTTTTTTTTCTTAAGCATTCCATTATGTTGGCAATTCCCTTCTTTCTGACCTTCTTCTATCCATCTGAGTATTGTTTTCCTCTCTGCTCGAGTGCAATGTACTCCGTGACCCATTGTGACTATTATCACTAAATTTAATAACTATTTTCCAATCAATATGCAATATTTATACTGCCGCTATTTAATATTACCGAAACAAAGCTTTTACTTTTGTGTTAAACCATAAAATTCCGAAAAATTCATCAAAACATGTGTGCGTTTCTATTATTTTTTCCAACTCAAACACGAGGTCTCCTGATAATTTGTTACTCATAGCGAAAATTTCTGACGAAAGACACTCAAATAGGATATCATCGTAAAGAAGAATCATCAACGGTGCATGGACAGTTTGTTTCATGCATAATATTTTAACACAATCTCGGTAACTTGGCTTCAAAAAAAAAATTTTTCGTTTCTATTATTTTTTCCATGACTGTATATATATGTATATATATACATATACATCGCATCAACAGAACATATGAAAGTACATGTGAAACAAATCACAAAAACACCGCATCAAAAAATGAGTTGTTCGCGCAGCCGCTAAGTACTAAAACACAATATCATATTTTGGGTTGTTTTTCTACACACACTTTCTGTGCGGTATCTGCTTGTATGTCCGAAATTCACCCATTCAAAATGCGACAAGTATTTCAGACACCGCATACGAAGGAGTAGATAAAGAAACGAGTAAAAAAACACCGCATCAATTTTTGATGCGGTGCTTACATACTCGTGTATGAAAATGACATTGTATTAATGCGGTGCACTAGTAATTTCGGTGGACCGCTGCACATCTCTGGTATATACTCATTAATAAACTCAAGCTGTCTTACTATATTCAAGGTCAAATTCGCGACACAATCTGTTGCTCTTCCTTTGCTTTTTTGATGTTTCTATTCTTTTCGTCATTTGTGTTTGTCGATAATTTCGCATATAATTTTTTCGCTTATTTTTATGTTTTCATTTTTAATAGGTGCTTCTTGTAAGTGCGAATTTTCACGCATGCACGTCTTTGATATTTGGTGCAAAGAAAAGGACGTTAATGCAGAAAAAAATGCATTAAACACAAAGGCTACGCAGTTGACATGACAAAACTTAATAATTGCATTAGTTACATTTGCAAAAAAATTTGTTCTTTTTGGGCCACATACAATCGTTTTAAGAATTCAATTGTTAAACATCAATCTAATTGGCTGAACACTATTGAAAGAATTATAATTGAGCCACCTCAACAAAGGATTGCAAGTGCTGAACGTGGACGACCCAAAATTGATTTTGCTGAGTCCTCAAAAAGGACAAAACGTCGTCGGATAGCTCTGCTAGAAAACATGATGAGTTTGCAGTTTCTGTTTTACGCTCATCCTATTTCCAACCGATCCCAAAGTCATCCGAACCAAATATGGAAAAGGGCTTATTGCTTTTAATGGACACTGGAATCACGAAACATCAATACTTGCTTATTCGTGAATTTATAAATAGTGAAGCTTCATGCAATATATTGCCAAGCTATGAGAAAATACTCAAATTTAAGACCTTAAGATATCCAGAAAATATAACAGTAGCAGAAACATATGCATGCAGAAGTTGAGCTGCATAGTCTACTAGACAACACAGCTTTAAGCATTTCAGAGCTCCAAAAAACTGTAACTGGAAATTGGCACGGAGAACACACTAACATTAATTGGAAAATGGGGCTTTGATGGCAGTACAGGGCACAGTGAATATAAGCAAAAGTTTTCAAACTGCAATGACGATGATAGATGTCTATTTGTAACATCATACGTCCCACTTCAGCTTATATCTGAAAGTAACTCAAAAATAATATGGAAAAATCCTAGACCATCATCTAAAAAGCTGACAAAAAGTATTATGAATTTGGCTTATGACCACTTCATTCCTACATACGCTTTTTTGAGTACTTTTTGCACATTTCGTACAAATTGGAAACAAAAATGTGGCAAGCGAGATCAGCAGAACAAAAGCTTAATGTACTGCAAAGAAAAGAACGAGTACAAGCGGAGTTTCGCGATAAAATGGGAATAATTGTTGATAAGCCTAGAGACGGAGGCAGAGGAACTTCCAACGATGGAATACAGCCAGGAAATTTTTTGGTAACCCGAGCTTGGTTTCTAATATTACAGGCATTGATGCAGAAGTCATAACCCGCTACGCAACGATATTGCAAGCCTTAGCATCAGGATATTCTATTAATGCTCAAAAATTCGAAACCTATGCGTTGGATACTGCTAAGCAGTTGATAAAAATATATCCATGGTACTATCTTCCAGCAACAGTGCATATAATTTTAATTCACGGAGCGAAAGTGATAGAGCCTGCGTTGCTGTCAATTGGAGAGCTATCAGAAGAAATAAAGAAATGCCGGCTGCAACATACTCGGAAGATGTCTCGCATATTGACAATAGCAAGTCAATGGAAACTACCAAAAAGAGACAAATCTAATTTTTTTCCAACACATTTGATTTATTAAAAGATATTTGTTAATATTTATTTCACTCCAATTAGCATTCAATTAAATTTTATTTTCTGCTTTACTAGCTGATATTGAGCGAAAGCACGGCAGCAGAGGCAGAGACGCTCTGCTGCTGAGTGAGGTTCGATGGTAAGATACCAAGAGTCTTGAGTAAGACAGAGATGGCTGCATACGCTCGACTTGAGTGAGTTTATGACGTGGCGCTTATGCTGAAATAGTCAGTCGAGCTTGGGTATTCGAACCGATCGGAACTCGCTGTGCAACTGCGAAAATCAATAAAAGCATCAAGATGGAAAACATACCCTTGCCGCCGACATATATATATTCTGACTCAGGATCAACAGCCGAGTCGATTGGAGCATGTCCGTCTGAACACACAGCCAAGCTACAGGACTGAATTTTGGTACAAAGTTAGAATATGTTTATCTGGACGTTGTGTACAAATTTGGTAGATCAGATAATAAACATGGAAGTTATACACATTTCAAATTCCAAAAGTTGAGAGGCGTCTCTATAGCGTACGCTTGCTTGCTGTTCTCACCCCACACACGGCAACATTTACTCAGTGTTTCTCACACTGGTAAAGAGTGTGGCTCAGTGGTTAGAGGTCCGCGGTTCGATTCTCGAGACGATTTTTTTTTTTTAAATTTTTTTTTTAAATTATCTTAAAATTGGCGAGTGCGCAGCACGAGCTAAATAAATATATAATATAACTTTGGGCACCGAGTATTATATAGTCGAGCACACTCGACTATAACTTTCTTACTTGTTTATTTTTGGGTTTAAGATATTGAATATATTGAAATCTATTTAAATCTGCTAATATAAACATATACTATTTTTACGTATTAATAAAATTATAAGTTATGCAAATATATTCAGATATTTTTATTTTGGTAATGTTACAAATAAAAAAAACTTATTGTTTTGATTATGAGCACACGCGCATATTTTCAATTTTTATACTATTAAACCTGTGGTAAAAAAACAGGCTGCCGCTCGATTTACTTTGCGATTATAAGTGTGCTCACTTTCATCGGTATCCAGGGAACACCACGGGGAGGCCATTGCAATATCAATGGGATCATCATTTGTTGACTTTTTGTTTTGATTAATGGCATGCTCATTTTTTTTATTTTTATTATTTCCCTATAATTGCATATCATGTTTTGCTCTCTCGTTCTTCCCTTTTCTTTTATACCTCACACACAAACTATGAATATTCGTGGGTTTGTGTGTCCTACAGAGGGTGTTGTTTTTGCCAATACAAGTGTTACTCGCGTGCCAATTCCATTGTTTTAATTTCGTTTGTTTTGATTCTATTTGCGCACGCCAATTTAACCGCGTTTTTGGTTTGCTCTTATTGCGTTCTTTTTAATTGATCGTCAAGCGGACCACAGCGTTTAATCAAAACATTCGAAGCCCAAGAATCTGATGATGACTACGTGTCGGATAGTAACGATGATGAATATTACTGGTGTATTTTATGCCTGTCTTCAAAGCGAATTCAAGAAACGTCGCAAAACTAGAAAATCATGCTCAGTATGTGACAACACTATTTGCGATGAACACAGTAACACATGTAGAGGATATGAGGAATAATGAAATGTTTGTTTATTCCCATGTGGCACTGTATTATTTCACATAAATAAATAATCAAGAAATTTAAAAAAAAGGATGACTAAGATTAACAAAAACGGAGTTACATTTTTCTTACCTACTATTTTGGCTATTGTGTATAATAAGAATTGTTTATATAAACGAAATTACAAACCATATTGTTTATTATTTATTCATATATAAAGTTACCTAACTGGTTCAATAAATATAAATAAATTAAATTGTCTTTGCAGAGTGTAAAAAACACACGGGTACACGGCCATTGAACGGAGGGGGTCTTAAGTTTGATAATTAATAACTGTTATTGAATAATTCATTTTTGAAAGGAATGGCGAAAAATGGGTGCCAAACTACGTGGTTCATAATTTTTTGTTGAGGAGACATTAATGAGTTTTACCCTGCAAACTGAAATGGATACCTGGTTGCTGACCAGACGATTAAATTAAAATTAGGGGCTGTGCCGACTCTGCGTTTGGTAGAAGAGCCGTCATTAAATTGAAGCTTTACAAAAAAAAGACATTGACATTGGCCATTTTCATGATGAAATGGAAGAAAATACTCCAGTTTTCTATCAAAGTGCTCGTATGCCCTTGGAAACACAAAATATTAAATATATGTATACTGACATAGATACTGAAAATACAGAAAAGTCGGTTGCAAATAGTTATGAGTTTTGCCACAATTGTCTTAAAAAAGAACAAAATGAAAATTATTACAAAAATAAATTTTGGAAAGCTACAAAAAAAACTCAATGAGGAGAAAAAAAAGTACAAAAGTACTTAAAAAAACTAAGACAACTGCAAATTTCGACAAGATCCGTAAGATATCAAAAGCTAAAGTGCTTGAAAAAGATACAGGAAAACAGCAATATTTATAAAATTCTTAAAAAGAAAGGGCTTTCTGAAACTTCAAACACGTTTTGCGAAATGTTAATGAGAAACAAGCAATCGTGGAAAGCAGAAGATAAAATTATTGCTCAAAGCAATAATTTTCATTCTGCCAAAGCCTACACATTTATGAGAGATGATCTGAAATTAAATCTCCCCTTAAAAACCTCACTGTTAATTGTATTAAGATGGGCTCCAATAAAAAATATGACCCCGGGACTTAATGAAAGCGTCCTCAATGTTTTAGAATCAGTCATTTCTAAAATTGAGGAAAGGAGTAAAAATGCTATATTTGTATTTGACGAAATGTCAATCCGAAAAGGGTTACAATATAGCTCCCACCGTGATGAAGTGGAAGGTTTTGTGGACGATGGCTATAAGAAATCAAATGTATTGTGCAAACAAATTTGCGTTTTTATGGTTCGTGGTCTGTATGAGAATTAGAAATTTGTTTTAAGTTATGTTGCAACGTCGAATGGATTGTCGGCCTTGAAGTTACAATAGACGATTAATAATAATATTAGAGCCGCAGAAAGAATAGGCCTAAATATTCGATCAATCGTATGTGACCAAGGCCCTAATAATAGAGGAACTTATGCCAAATATGGGGTAAATATGGAAGCACCATAATTTTCTATTAATAATACAAAAATTTATACAGTTTAGGATATCCCCCATTTAATAAAATCAATAAGAAATATTTTAATGCGTTCTGTGATACAGACGCCAGACGGCAAAGTTTCTTGAGATATTATTGTAAAATTATTTGAAATTGACTCAAATAATACTTCGGCTAGATTTTGCCCAAAGCTTACAAAAAAGCAGATTTATCCCAATTCATTCGAAAAAATGCAAGTAAAATATGAAACACAAATATTTAGCCAAAGTATCGCCTGCAATAAAAACATTAATAAAAAAATGACTCATTCAAAAATTGCACTGATATTGCAATTGCCACGGCCAAATTTATAGAAAAAGTTAATAAGCTGTTCGATTGCTTGAACAACAATAATATATATGATAAAAACCCTTTTAAAACAGCTCTTAAGAAAAATAGTGACATAGAAATGAAAGACTATTTTATGAAATGTCATTATTCCAACAGGGTTTATTGTATTGATGGATTAATTCATTCAATAAATTCAATCTTTATGCTCGCACAAGATGTTTGGAATGAATGTGATGATCATTTTCTGATATTATCGCGTTTTAATCAAGATCCTTTTATTCAATAAGAAGTAGAGGTGGTACTAATAACAATCCGATGCTTTCTGAATTCAATGCCATTATCTCTATGATGTTGTCCATGAAAATAATAACATCAAAAAAGAGTACTGGTAATTGTGTGCCGGATGATGATTTGTTATTAAATGTTGAAATAGGAACAAAAAGAGAACTGTCAAACGAAACAAATGACCAAGATCAGGTGTATTGCGACAGTCACTTTGATTTTAATAATGAAAACTGTTTTGATATGGACATGGATGATAAATGACAACCCACAAGTCACTCTCAGCTTTGCAAATGAGAATGCACTGAGATATTTTGTTGGATTGCGAAGACAACGGAAAGAAGACCTCGCAAATTGTGAACAAACTGAGCTATTTTTGTTCAATAAAAACTTTTAAAATTTAACTAACAATTTAAAGCTGAAAGCCCTACAAGATGAATTTTATAATTTAATGAAGCTGCACTATACAATATTTCACAGCTATTTTCAAAAGTATCCATATGCGAGAAAGATAAAAGAAATAATTGTAAATGAGTGTATTGCGCAAGCAGAGTGCGTAGAAAAATACTCGCAATGGTACGCGGAAGGGCATAATTGCTATAAACACCGACGGCACCTTTTAAATTTATATATGTATACTTGTTCTGCTAGGAAAAAAAATAGTAATGAAGTATCTAGCTCTTATAGTCTCCGAGATCTGTGTGTGCAAACGGACGGTCAAACAGACATGCTAGAAACAACTAGACAATTGATCCTAAAATCATAATATATATACTTTAAGAGTAGCCACGCCTTATCAAACACAGAGTCGACATAACCCTTATTAGTTGTCAACGTCAATATAAGTATATGTAGAGAAATGAATAGATTAGGTGGGGAACATGGATGATAAACTTGGAAATGAAACATCATTTTAATTATCTCAAAAGTTGACTCGAAGCGTCAACTATAATGTATGACCCGCATTGATATTGCAATGGCCTCACACACGTGGTATTCCCTCAGTGATACTCGCACTTGTGAAGACGTGAGCTCAGTGATTATAATCCGGGAACTAAACTCGAGACGGCGGCCTGTTTTTAAATTATCTTAACATTGGTGAGTGCGTAGCATGAGCTAAATAAATATATTAATATAACTATGCGCGTGCGCTCATAATTAAAACACTCGACTATAACTTTCGTACTTGTTTTTATTTGTAACATTACCAAATAAAAATATCTGAATATATTTGCATAACTTATAATTTTATTAATACCTAAAAAATAGTATATGTTTATATTAGTAGATTAAAATATATTTCAATATATTCAATATCTTAAACTCAAAAATAAAAAAATAGGGACCTGAAATCAATAAGTTAGTGAAGTGAGTCAAGTGCAAATTGGCAGCGACGCATTAGTGTAGGTCATGTTCAGAACATGAGCAGCTCTTGTTGATGCTTATTCTGTTGTCTCTACACATAAAAGCAAGCGAAGTGCAGAGTTAAAAAATCAAATTTTCGGGGTTGTTACAATGTTTGCACCCACCAACTCATAACCTCATGTACATGTACACGCACGCACACATAAAAAAAAATTATTGTGCGATCGAAAAAGACTGTGCTTACGCAGCCGCTGTCAAATCGATAATGAGAACTATTTTTCGTTACGCTCTTGTGTACTCTCCGACAAGCGTTCGTTTTTCTGCCGAATAGTAAGGGAATTGAAGTTGTTAAAGCATCAATACAGCTTCATTTCGCTGTTTGGTGCCTCTGTATATTATATGCTTTGTAATATTATATGCTTAGTGGTTCTATTTTCATAGTGTACTAAAACGGTTTGAGAATTATAAGCGTTAAGCATTAATATATTGAGGCCCCAAATAGCGAAAAGAGCAGTTTAGATGCTTTACGGTACTGGGAACGATCGGAAAAAAGACGAACGCTTGGCAGAGAGTACATAAGAGTAACGCAGAAATGTCTTTATGGAGTTGACAGCCGCTGCGTAAACGTAACTACTTTTTACTCTCTTTAATATTATATATTTTTTAGAATTTTTTAACAATTCGATATATTTTAAAAATTAGTTAAAAATTCATATAAATAGCTGAACAATTTTCGTTTGAAATTTGATTTTCATTTTTTTTTCGCTGTACGCAGATTTGTGCTGTTGAGTGTATATGATTTCAGGTTCGTCTAATTACGTTTTTGGATTTAAAATAATGAAATAAATAAGTCTATTAATATTATATTTTACTCTATAATTATAAATACACTTGTCAGAAAAACTATGCGTACACACATAATGCGAAACTTTGTTGGTAAAAAAGATATAGTTGTATTCTAGTTATTAAAGTCTTTATTTCTTTTTTATATTATTAATACATATATTTTCAATAATTAAAGCATATATTCTTTTAATTTAAATTAAGAACTAAATTATTTAAAATTAAAAAACCAAATATTCACAAGTTTTAAAGCTAGAAAAAGTATGCGTACAAATCTTAAACTCAGTGTGCATAAGCTCTGTATGTAGGTGTTTGCAACGTTAGGTACCGTTAGATCACAAATAATAGTGAGAAAAGCAATAGAAACTTCTTGATGCTTTTTACAAAAGAAATTATTGTCAAACTGCGTGAAGAGGGCAAATCTCTGCGAGAAATTGGCGAAATCGTGCGGAGAACGGATCTGCATGAGCCCCTCATTTCGCCCGCCAATTAAAAGAAGCGCTTGGATTTTGCACATAAATTCATTCTGGAGCCCTCAATCTTCTGAAACAATGTTCTATTTAGTAACGAGAGCAAATTCTGTATTTTTGGCATTAAAGGACGTAAACTAGTGTGGCGCAACCCGGGATAGCACTTGATATGCTAAACCTTGCTCTAAATGTAAAGCACGGTAGTGACGGTGTGATGGTGTGGGGTTGTATGGCGGCAAGTGGAGTTGGTAACTTGATGTTTATCGACTCTACTATGGATCACAAAGCGTACATGGATATTCTTAGGCAAAATTTACATCAAAGTGCAAGAAAATTGCTGATGATTTTTGGTTCCAGCAAGACAATGATCCCAAGCACACGGCGCATAATGTCAAGCTGTGGTTACTTTACAACACCAAAAATCAGCTGCATTCACCGCCGCAGTCAGCGGACCTGAACCCTATTGAGCATCTACACGATTTTCTGGAGCGCAGAATTTGCCTTTGGTCAATAAGATCGAAGGATATATTGAAAGAAGTTATATATTGGATGAGTGGATCAAAGCACCACCTTCCGTCACAGAAAAATTGGTTCAGTCAATGCCAAAACTGCTGGCTGAAACCATTCAAAGGAAGGGTTATCCAACATCATACCAATTTTAATCCTTTTTGTAAAAATAAGTGCCTTTTTGAAATAATGTAAGTTTGTACGCATACTTTTTCTAGCTTTTAAACTTGTGAATATTTGGTTTTTCAATTTTAATTAATTTAGTTCTTAATTAAACAGGTCACTTAACATAAGCTGCAATGATCTAGTTTCAGCGATCTGGCAAGACAGAAGCTGCTGCGTAGAAGAAGAGGAGACGCTGGATACACACTCTTGAAAAAGCATCGAAGCAGTCAAGTCGTCATTTAACGTTGCATTAGAGAGAGAGTTTTTTCACTAAGCTCGCTGATTAGGCCTAAAAAACAGTACATATATCAGTTGAAACGCATTACTCGTTTTCTAATACATCGCACTTGAAAAAAAAGCATTTGTTTTTAGTATTTATCGCGTGATAGAGAACGAAATGGAAGAAGAAATTGAAAAAAGTATTACCAGCAGTGTAGTAAGCTAAGTTGACCAAATGCTACAGCTGTTAAGTTTGAAAAAGTTGTGGCCGAGTACGATGGTATATCAATACCAGTTAAAAAATAGCTCGATATTTTCGAAAGAAATGCGGATGCTTACGATCTTACAGAGAAGCAGAAATATGTTCAAGCCAGGGGCAAGATGGTTGGAGTAGCCAAGTTATTCATGGAGTCGGAGGATGTGCGTGGATACGAAAAGCTAAAGCGATGGATGAGACAATGCATGAATATGTCGTAGAATGGTAAATTAGCCCACTGTATATGTGTGGCATAGAATGGTAGTTTGACCACTGTGCATGCATGTAAATTTTTGAGTGGCGACACGATGTTGCTAACGGTTCTTTTCATAACGCACATCATTTGAGAGCGAGAGGCATACTCTGCTGCTGAGTAAGGTCTGTTCGTAGGGGCGTAGAAAAGGGATGGCATTATGATCTGCCAAAATTGTGAAATAGCTTACAATGTGCGTTGTGAATTAGTTAGTTAATGTTGCGCCACGGAGACGAACAGAATTTGCTGCGTGATGAACATTGAAAATGAGCCTTCTCCGACATCAGAAGTGGGATCTGCTTTGCCTACTGCTCATGCCACCGATCCATATTTGTCAGCGTTGGAGCTACAAAACCGCAACCTAATGGAGATCATCAAAAACATGCAGACACCAAGGGCACCGCCAGCCGATGGAAAAGCGTCATATGTGACTCTTCCAAAATTCAATCCTGACATCGCTGGAGCGGATGCTTCCTCTTGGTGTTCAACAGTTGATTTAATTTTTGCGGATAACGTGCTCGAGGGTAGCAACCTGGTGATCGCCCTTAGCAAGGCACTAGAAGGCTGCGCTTCACAGTGGCTTTCCCAAATTTGCTTTGCCGTCATCACTTGTTCGCAGTTCAAGGAGCTGTTTATACAACGCTTTGTTGGAATTGAGACTTCTGCCGCCATGCTATTAAATGTTCTGAATGGTCGACCAAAGCCGGAGGAGGGCTTCGCCGAATACGGCAGCCGTATTGTGACGCTACTTATGTCAAAATGGAAAACCAATGATTTGGAAGAAATAGCGGTATCCGTGACTCTGGCTCACATTTCGCAAATAGACAACAAGTTGACGCGCTGGGTTTTTACAAACAACGTGAAAACTCGCAATGAGCTACAACAACAGTTACACGCACACTCTTTCACAAAGCGCAGTATGGACGACGATTCAACAGGCTCGGAGCGCAAGAAGTTCAAGTTTCCGACACCGATGAAATGCAATTATTGTGGAAAGGCTGGCCATAAATACGCCGAATGTCGTGCTCGCTTGGAGAAGGGCCAGAGCAAAGCAAAATCCACAGCGGCAGCAACATGACTGGACCGAAGGATCGCTCAAGTGTTAAGTGCTTCAAGTGTGACGAAATAGGACATTTTGCATCTGCTTGTCCAAAAGGCCGAATGTATGAGAAGCGGGTAGATATCTGCACAGTAGCTCCACCATCTGGAATAATAAGGGCATCCGGTGAGTCTATTCCATTTTGCTTTGATTCGGGTGCTGAATGCTCTTTAGTGAAGGAAAGCGTCGTGGATAAATTTAAGGGAAAAAGAATAAACAACATTGTAAAACTTAACGGTATAAGTAATGATGCCATTTGTAGTACTCAGCAAGTATTATGTAATATAAATATTGAACAATACTGCTTTGAAATTTTGTTACACGTAATTATGGATAAGTATCTGAAATACGATGTGTTGGTTGGTCGTGAAATCCTTAGCCAGGGCTTTGGAGTAACAATAGACGCCGACAAATTCCAAATTTATAAAACAAAAAGGGTAGATGTTTTGACTGTAACTGATTACAGAGATATTATAAATGCTGATATTGATTTAGTCGAATCCGATAAAATGGCCTTAACAAATATCCTAAAGTGTTACTCTGATTGGTTTATCAGCGGTATTCCAAAAACTCGAGTCTCGACAGGGCAGTTAGAAATTAATTTAATAGACCCACTAAAGACAGTGCAACGACGTCCTTACAGGCTAAGCGAGGAAGAAAAAAACCATGTGCGCTGTAAAATTGATGAATTATTGAAAGCAAATATTATTCGTCCAAGTTGCTCACCTTTCGCCAGCCCTATGATGTTGGTAAAGAAGAAAAACGGCACTGATCGTCTTTGTGTGGACTATAGGATATTAAATGAAAATACCGTTGCTGATAGGTATCCGTTGCCTCTTATCGCAGACCAGATTGCCAGGCTTCGCGGTGCTAAATATTTCTCGTGCTTAGATATGGCCAGTGGTTTCTACCAAATTCCAGTACATGAAAATTCAATAGAGCGAACCGCGTTTGTAACGCCAGAAGGGCAGTACGAGTTTTTGACCATGCCTTTTCGCTTGAAAAATGCACCTTCTGTGTTCCAGAGGGCCATAATAAGAGCATTAGGAACTCTAGCACACACATATGCTATCGTTTATATTGATGATGTGTTGGTTATAGCCGAAACCAAAGAAGAGGCGTTGGAACGGTTGCATACTGTACTCGAAACATTAAGTAATGCCGGATTTTCGTTTAATGTAACTAAGTGCTCATTCCTTAAAACTCGTATAGAGTATCTGGGGTTCGAAATAAGCAACGGGGAAATTAGGCCAAACGCACGTAAGATAAAAGCATTGATTGATTTACCGCCTCCACAATCTGTGTCGCAGTTACGACAATTTATTGGATTGGCTTCATATTTCAGACAGTTCGTTCCAAAATTTTCGGAGACGCTTAAGCCTTTGTATCACCTAACGTCAAAGAAAATTGCAACTTTCACTTGGCAACAAGACCACGAGCAAATACGAGCTAAAATCATATCTGTGTTGACACAGGCACCCGTTTTGATCATATTCGACCCGCAATACGCAATTGAGTTGCACACTGACGCCAGTTCAATTGGCTATGGAGCTATACTATTGCACAAAATTGATAACAAACCCCATGTCGTTGAGTATTTTAGTAAATGCACGTCTCCTGCCGAGTCAAAATATCATTCTTATGAATTAGAGACGCTAGCGGTAGTTAATGGTATCCGACATTTCCGCCATTACTTGCAGGGACGTAAATTTGTCGTATATACAGACTGCAATTCTTTGAAGGCTAGTCGCACAAAACTCGACTTAACGCCGAGGGTACATAGGTGGTGGGCATTTTTTGCAATCGTTTGACTTTGACTTAGAGTACAGAAAGGGTGAACGAATGGCGCACGTAGATTGTCTATCTCGGAATCCAGTGCCTGAGAAAAATAATGTTCAAAATAAAATACCTGAGGAAAATAGTGTTCAGAATAAAATACCTGAGAAACGAATAAATTTGACTGAGGTAACCGACAACTGGTTAATTTCGGAGCAACAGCGTGATAGTGAGATTTTAGATATATCAACTAAATTAAGAAATAATGAATTACCAGATAATTTAGATAAAACCTATGAATTACGAAAATGTATTTTGCATAGGAAAATACAGCGAAATGGTAAAACTAAATGTCTACCGGTAATTCCAAGGTCATTTAGATGGGCAATTATCAATCATGTCCACGAATCAATAATGCATTTGGGATGGGAAAACCAATTAGATAAGGTTTATAGCTATTATTGGTTTGAAAACATGTCAAAATATGTGCGTCGGTTCGTAGAAAACTGTATCACTTGTAAACTATCGAAGCCACCCGTAGGTAAAGTGCAGGCAGAGTTACATTCTATTCCCAAAATAGATATACCGTGGCACACGGTACATATTGACATAACAGGAAAATTGAGTGGTAAAAATGACTTAAAAGAATACGTTATTGTCTTAATAGGCGCATTTACAAAATTTGTTTATTTTTACCACACTTTGAAAATAGATACGGAAAGTTGTGTTAAGGCCGTAAGATCAGTTGTTTCCTTATTTGGCTTGCCTACCCGAATTATAGCGGATCAAGGTCGTTGTTTTGCAAGTTCAGATTTTCGTGAGTTTTGTTCCTCTCAAAAAATTAATTTGCATTTAATTGCCACCGGTGCGAGTAGGGCCAATGGTCAGGTCGAGCGAGTAATGAGTACACTCAAAAGTATGTTGACGGCTGTGGAAACCGGTCAGAGATCGTGGCAGGATGCGTTGGCCGAGGTGCAATTGGCAATGAATTGTACGGCGAATAGAGTAACTAAGTTTAGCCCATTAGAATTGTTAATTGGTAAGGAAGCTAGACCTTTTGGCTTACTACCAATAGATGAAAAAGTTGATGACAAAATAGACAGAGAAGATCTAAGAAAACAAGCCAAACAAAATATGGAAGACGGCGCACGATATGATAAGCGCAGGTTTGATAGTAATAAGGCGAAAATTATTAAACATAGTTTAGGCGAACACGTATTGATTAAGAATGAGGAGCGTCATCAAACTAAGCTTGACCCTAAATTTAAAGGGCCGTTTGAGATTGTCAAAATACTAGATGGAGATAGATATCTGTTAAAGTCCTTAACAAGTAAGCGAACTTACAAATATTCTCATGAATTCTTAAGAGCTTTGACGAATAATGAGCTAATACGCGAAGATAGAGACGGCACGATGGAAGATGCGTCTGACAATCAAGAAAGAGAATCATAAAAAAAAAAAAGTGTTAAAGGAACTACACTAAAGTTATTGTAATGTGTTAAAGGAACTACACAAATGTTAACAAGTAAGAAAGTTATAGTCGAGTGTGCTCGACTATATAATACTCGGTGCCCAAAGTTATATTATATATTTATTTTGCTCGTGCTCGCCAATTTTAAGTTAATATAAAAAAAAAAAATTTAAAAAAAAAAAATCGTCTCGGGAATCGAACCGCGGACCTCATGCACGCGAGTTCAACCCTCTAACCACTGAGCCACGCTCTTCACAAGTGTGAGAAACACTGAAAAAATGTTGCCGTCGTTTGGGGTGAGAACAGCAAGCAAGCGTACGCCTCTCAACTTTTGAAATTTGAAATGTGTATAACTTTTATGTTTATTATCCGATCTGTATCAAATTTGTACACAACGTCCAGATAAACATATTCTAACTTTGTACCAATTCAGTGCTGTAGCTTGTCTGGGTTTGCTTAAAATCGTTTTTTTCGATTTGTGGAGGCGGAGGGTGGCGTGGCAAAAATCCAAAATAAACTTGATCTGCCTGCAAACACTACAAACACTATGCAAAAAAAATGAAGTCTTATCTCTTATAGTCTCCGAGATCTGTGTGTTCATACGGACGTACAGACGGACAGACGGACAGACGGACATGCTCCAATCGACTCGGCTGTTGATCCTGAGTCAGAATATATATACTTTATGGGGTCGGCCACGCCTCCTTATGGGTGTTACATACATTTGCTCTTGTCACTAACCCAATATACTCTTGGTTCCCATAGGGCACCGAGTATAAAAAGTGTTAAAGGAACTACACAAATGTTAAAAAGTGTTAAAGGAACTACACTAATGTTATATTGTAAGATGTGTTACACGAATTACACAATTGTTAAAATGTGTCAAAGGAAATGCACAAATGTTTTATTTTACAAAAGAGAATAATGTTAGTAAAGAATAACTAAATGAATTAATAAGATTATGTTTAATTGAAGAAATGTAATGAATACAGAATATTTGATATTTATATAAGTGATTTTTATTTTGAAAGCTTTTGTCCAATACATGAAATAAAAATATCTGTTTAAAAATAAAGAAAAGTTTAAAGTGAAATTGAGTCTCGTGGTATTGAAAGCTAAACACACGAGGACGTGTGATAGGTCAGGAAGGCCGTGTCGTAGAATGGTAAATTAGCCCACCGTATATGTGTGGCATAGAATGGTAGTTTGACCACTGTGCATGCATGTAAATTTTTGAGTGGCGACACGATGTTGCTAACGGTTCTTTTCATAACGCACATCATTTGAGAGCGAGAGGCATACTCTGCTGCTGAGTAAGGTCTGTTCGTAGGGGCGTAGAAAAGGGATGGCATTATGATCTGCCAAAATTGTGAAATAGCTTACAATGTGCGTTGTGAGTTAGTTAGTTAATGTTGCGCCACGGAGACGAACAGAATTTGCTGCGTGATGAACATTGAAAATGAGCCTTCTCCGACAAATACATGTTGCAAATGAAGAAGATAGTTGCGGACATCGAGGAAATGGCTGTAATTGATTATATTGTTAATGGGCTTGACATTAAAAATGAATATAAGTGCAGTATGTTGCGATGCAAGTCATTTTAATCCTTGAAATAAGAGTTCGATATTTTCGAAAAGCTAAAACTGAATGAGAAGAAGAACGAGCAACAGCGAGCAGATTTTAATAGTAAACAAATGACGTCAGCAAACAAAAAAGATCGTTGCTATAATTGTAGTTTGACAGAGCATAAAAGAAGGGATTGCAACGCCAGCACAAAATGTTTTAGTTGCAATCAAGATGGTCATATTACGCGTAACTGTCCTATGAAAGTAGAAAAAGTTAATAAAGTTGTATACGAGAACAGCCGCATTAAAGTCAACAATCTTGAAGTAGATTGTCTAGTTGATACAGGACCTGATGCGACGTTGATAAAAGCAAATATCGTAGATCAACAACGTGGAGCTTACCTGGAGCGCGTCAATATGGCGTGGGTTTAGCAATGCCACGACTCAGCCGACTGGATGTTTCACCGCGCAAGTAGTGGTCTATCAGCTGTCAACTGACCAGAACTTCATTGTTGTGCCCAGCAATAAGATGGATTACGATGTACTGGTAGGACACGATTTTGTCAATAAATTTCGCATGGTTGCTGACAAGCGAGGATATATGTACTTTCATGAATATGGAAGCAAGCTCGATATCTGCTCATGAGTATAAAGTATACAATATTAGCGAAGAGTCTTCTTTTACAGTTGCGCCGAACTACCAAAAGCCTATCGAGCTGTTGATAAAAAGCTCCTAAGAGAAGTCGCCACAAGTTGTTGAGCAGTGTCCTATCGTACTGAAGATAATACTAGATGGGGTGGTTAAGCCGTTTCGCCATCCACCTGTTCGGTTGTCACCAGATGAAGCTGACACAGTTAAACAGCAAGTAGAAGAATGGATTGATCAAGGAGTAGTGCGCAAATCGTCTTCAAGTGTTGCAAGCCGAGTAGTTGTTGTAAAAAAGAAGGACGGCACACTGCGAGTATGCGTAGACTACAGAAAACTTAACAACATGGTTCTGATGAATTGTTTTCCGGTACCACTGATGGAGGAAGTTCTAGAGACCTTAAAGCCTGCGCGTTGGTATACAATAATGGACTTGGAAAATGGCTATGGAGACAGCATCGCACTATGGCTTAAAAATAAAATGGAAGAAGTGCAGCTTCATGCAAACCAAAATCCATTTTTTGGGCCACACCATAGTGGCTGGTAAAGTCTGGCAGGGAAAGGAGAAAACGGTAGCAGTGAGCATTTCGCTACGCCAAAGAATATTTCTGGGATCGACAGGATTCTTCAGAAAATTCATTTGCGGATATGCACACATTGCACGCCTATTAACAGATCTTATAAAGAAGGGAGCCGAATTTCATATGGCTACAGCAAAACTTCAGGCGATGCAGCAGTTGAAGGATATACTGACGAAAGACCCAGTATTACATATTAACTCCAGAAACGCGCCAACTGAGCTCCACACTGATGTATCTAAAGACGGATTTGGAGCTGTATTACTGCAGTTATTCGAGGGTAGAATACACCCGATCTATTATTGGGGTAAAAAACGACAGATGCCGAATCGAAAAGACACAGCTTTTACTTGGAAGTCAAGGCAGCCTATTTAGAAAAAGCTCATACACTACTTGTTGCTAACGGATTGTGCTGCATCCAAACAAGCAGGATGTTCCACGAGAAGATGGTCAATGGATTCTATACTTACAGGATTTCGATTTCGAGCGGGTGGTAGAATGAAGCACGTAGACTGCCTTAGTCGTTTTCCTAATTCCTGTATGATGGTGACGACCGAAATAACAGCTCGCATTAAGATAGCTCAACAACAAGATGATTTTGTGAAGTCTATTATAGAAATCATTCAACAACGTCCGTATCAAGAATTTAAGCTGAAAGGTGGCGTTCTATTTAAAAGTGTCGATGGAAACGAATTGCTAGTTGTCCCAAAACCACTGGAGCGAAATGTTATTTAGGCAGCACATGAAGTGGGTAATTTTTCGATACAAAAGACGATGCATGATAACCAGCAGAAATTTTGGATTCCACACCTCGAGAGTAAGGCAATGATGTTGATCTCAAATTGCATAAAATGTATCATCCACAGCAAGATATTGGGAAAACAAGAAGGTTTTCTAAACACGATCGACAAAGGCTACACACCTTTGCACACTTTGCATCTGGATCATTTAGGCCCGATGGATACATCTGAAAAACAATATAAAAACATTCTTGGTGCAGTAGATGGATTTAGCAAGTTTGTATGGCTGTTTCCAACCAAGTCAACTTGACACGAAGAAGTAGTCAAGAGTTTGACCGAGGGGTCCAATGTATTCGGGATGCCCCAGCGTATATATCTGATGGATTTCAACAATTCCTTGACGAGATGAAGGTGGAACATATATAAACAAAAAAGGGCGTGGCAAGGGGCAATGGACAGGTTGAACGAGTCAACCGTACAATTTTGTCGATCATATCGAAGTTGTCATCAAGTGAGCCAGCCAAGTGGTTCAAACATGTTTTCCCAGTTCAGAAAGCAATCAACTCACATGTACAATATCTTTTACTGCAGATGTTAAAGGAGGAATTAGTCTGTCAATTTACCAGCGAGCGTCAAAAACAACGTTAGGAGGCGAGACGAAATATAGAGCAGACGCAGCAAATCCACAAATGCTATTTTGACAAGAAGCGGTGACAAGAACAAACATATAAAGTTGGAGATCTTGTCGCCATTAAGAGAACGCAGTTTGTGGCCGAAGGTAATCTGGCAAGCGACCATACGAAGTAACAAAGATGAAAGGAAATGGGCGCTATGATGTTCGGAAGGCTGCTGATGTTGAAGGGCCCAATATTACAGCATCTAGCTGCCACGATATGAAGCTGTGGAGATTTGTAGTGGACAACTAGGACTTTCTATCATCAGGAACAGATGGAGAAGAGCAGGAGGGCCGAACGTAAACAGGTCACTTAACATAAGCTGCAATGATCTAATTTCAGCGATCTGGTTTCAGTGATGTAGTTTCAGCGATCTTGCAAAACAGAAGCTGCTACGTAAAAGAAGAGGAGACGCTAGATACACACTCTTGAAAAAGCCGCGAAGCAGTCAAGTCGTCTTTTAACGTTGCATTAGAGAGAGAGTTTTTTCACTAAGCTCTCCGATTAGGCTTTGTTCACATTATTACACATTTTTCACGATTTATAATAAACACTATCT
>JBAMBR010003023.1:0-19615 GCA_037044475.1 Zaprionus obscuricornis | reverse complement strand
ATAGTTTCAATCTTTACATTTGCCTTTGTCTTTGCGCTTTGAGATCCGATCTTGGTTCCTCAGCTAAGTTAAACAAATCAAAATTAAAGTAAACATCAACTTTTGTTCGAAACCGAATCAATTGCGCCTTTTTGGGTTTCAATTGTTCTTCAAATTGCATCTGTCAGCATTATTGAATTTCACAATAAGATGCGACAGTTTCGTCTTAAGCTTTTATTCTAAACATAAATTTAAGTTCAAAAGCTCTGGCCGATTTTCGTTGGATTTGATTCAAGATTTGAAGAGTTAGTCCTAATTTGATCGAGAACGCGATCGGTCTCGAATCTTTAGAAAATAATGAAAAGTGTTTTATAATTTTCGGGTTAATAAGAATATCGAAACGTGTTGAGTTTGGCGAGGGATTGCCCTACAGCCCTGCCTTTTTTTATAATTTATTCAAATTTATTTTCTTAATTCACTTTGTTGTTCACTTTGGTAAATTTTTCTTTCTTTCTTTATTCTTTTTTGCCACTGTATTTTTAGTTTGGTTTTGATTCTCTATATTTATTTTTTTTTTTTTTTTGGGTTAATAATTTATCTTTCGGTCCAACTTTAATATATTTCCGGGTTTAAATGGATTATTACATTAATTGATTTCCATTTAATTTTTGAACAACGATCACTGTCACAATGTTAGGTGTCGTCGATTGGTGATGGATTTTTTAATTTTTCCACTAAAAATGTTGGGTTACTGGCCGCGCGAGCTCCGTTTATATTTAACTTATTTTTCATTAATTAATTATTTAGAACTTTTTATGACGCGGCCCCACGTTCATTTTGTTTAATTTAATTAATTTTGTTCCGGAAATTTCAAATAAAAAAAATATAAATTTTATTTTAAATTATTTAAAGTTGAAAAACCTTTTTCGATATTCTTATTAACCCGAAAATTATAAAACACTTTTCTTATTTTCTAAAGATTCGAGACCGATCGCGTTCTCGATCAAATTAGGACTAACTCTTCAAATCTTGAATCAAATCCAACGAAAATCGGCCAGAGCTTTTGAACTTAAATTTATGTTTAGAATAAAAGCTTAAGACGAAACTGTCGCATCTTATTGTGAAATTCAATAATGCTGACAGATGCAATTTGAAGAACAATTGAAACCCAAAAAGGCGCAATTGATTCGGTTTCGAACAAAAGTTGATGTTTACTTTAATTTTGATTTGTTTAACTTAGCTGAGGAACCAAGATCGGATCTCAAAGCCAAAGACAAAGGCAAATGTAAAGATTGAAACTATTCATAAGTGGCCTGGTGACACGGGTTAATGCAGAGATTAAAATTATTGTTTATGAAAGCCATAAGGGCCTGGTTTCACGGGTTTTATAACTTGCATGTGTAAAAACACACACACATGCAAACTCACGCAAGAGCAGGCACGTGCGACTGAGAGCGAATTTTTATTTCGGTACGTTATGTTTTATTCAAGGGTGCTGGGTATTTTACTGTCGGGTGTTCAAGACACATCTCGGTTTTAAAGCTATCTCAAAGAAGCTTGGTGTACGTAATTCCAATGGATGAATCTAAGTGGCAACAGTCCGGATCGGACCAGTGCCAAAGGAGCGATCGGTCGAAAATAAAGTTTTTGTCTGAAAAAATATGTTGTATGATAAGTTATCCGGCGAAACTTATAGAATTTAAGTTTAATGAAGACTTTTACGTATCATATAGATTTTGACCAATATCCAATTCTGACCTCTATATTATTTAACTGCCATAAGACCAATCGCTCGAATTTTTTGTATGACAAGTTTTTTTTTAGGACTGCACAACCAATCGATATACATTAAAAATGTTGCACATTTACATTGAAGTACATATAAGTATTTGCAGTTTAACTATACGTTGGCTTTCGTTAAATCATTAACAATGGTTTGCAGATTACAAAAATATATACATTGTTTATTATATGTATTTAATTATTTTGAAAAAACAAATATAAATAAAGGTATATTCGACACGCCGAAAGATTTTATTATTGATTGATTAATATACTCCCTATTAATGTACTTTTGCAAGGACATAAAAATGAATTGAGCGAGTAAGTGCAAATATATAAAATCTTTGACTTCTTATTACTTTAAAATTCAAAAAAAAAATAGTTGGGAGCCTGAAAAGTATATATTATATGTAAAAGTTATACTTTAAAAGTTAGCAAAAATATGTAAAATACTTGGTTACTTAATATACTCTATCATGTTCAACTGCTGAAATGATTTGGATTGGTACGTCATACATGTCATACATAAGGTATACATAGAACAGAGCGCTCGTCTGTATCTTTTCTTTGTTGCCTTTGTTATCTTCTTTGATTATGGAGATGTTGAAGCTTAAGGTGCTCTTGTCTTTGTCCCTTTGACCTACACACACATGGGCGTAAACATGCATCTGTCCACAAATGAACTGAAGAAAGTTACTCGTACACATTGAATAGGGAGTACAGTAAGTACACTGGAAACCAACTTTTCGAGCAAACAAGTTGCGCCCTGCTGAAGATTTAGGAGATTTAGGTAAGCTTTGAAGCTGCTTTAACTAGCGAATCCAGATTAACTATTCTTTGCAGCAATTCGTAATTTTAAATAATAACTTCATACCTTAAATTAATTTTGCCCAGGATCGTGGTTTTTAATTTTAAAGATACAGTTAAGCTATAGAATGTATAATAAAATTAGCGGATTTCAAAATATCTATCGATTCATGGTACAAACATACGTAGATATAAACAAAATACATATTTATATAAAGCCAAGTAAACGCTTGACATATTTATTTTTATGAAACATTCTCTATGTGTTTTTAACATGTGTGTGCACTGGGAATTGTATACTGAACGACAGTGTGTGAGCTGCCTTATCTATCCATATGCAATGTATTACGAGAAATTCAATTCGCCTTTAATGTCTCTCCTGCTTCTATTGTACTTGCAGCTATGGTCTCTTGGGTGCTTCTGGCTGTGGAAAGACAACCTTGCTCAGTTGTATTGTTGGACGCCGACGTCTCAATTCAGGCGAAATTTGGGTTCTGGGCGGACGGCCGGGGTCTCGTGGTTCCGGCGTGCCAGGTCCACGAATCGGTTATATGCCACAGGTGAGTTAGAATCGAGATACAGAATAAAATTCTGATTGAATTTTTCAAACGCTGCACATACCTAGTATTTGTTGATCATCATTTGAAAATTTATGTACATATGAATAAATGAAACGTCTCAGATATATAATATATATTCTTAAGCATTAACGACAATCGAAAATTTAATGTTTTAACATAGAGCATCGAATCTTCGTTGAGCAGTAGTTAAATTTTAATTTTTATTTATTTACTTTATTTTATTTTTGAATCCACTTCAGCTGGCATAAAACTGCTCGGTAACTAAATTTAATTAATGGAATAAAATGTTAAAACTTCCATGAGAGTGCCAAAACAACAATTATAAGAACAGCAAATGAATAAATAATATTTGAAAATTTTTAACTTTTGTACCAGTTTTTGTATGTCACCTCAATCCATTGGTGCACTAGGAATTTTCATATTTTTTTTTTTTTTAATTTCTATGCTTTCATAAGCTTATACATGGCATCTCTCTATTTAAAAATATATATACTTCTACATATATACTTTATATGTATGCTTCCTTCTATTTTTTTTTTTAGGAAATTGCGCTTTATGGAGAATTCACAATGCGCGAAACGTTAATATATTTTGGCCTTATTGCGGGTATACCACGTAGCGACATTGAAGATCGCACCGAATTCCTTCTCAAATTGCTCAATTTACCAAATGGCTCGAAATTCGTCAAGAATTTGAGCGGAGGACAACAACGTCGCGTAAGTTTGGCAGTCGCATTGCTTCACGAGCCAGAGCTGCTCATATTGGATGAGCCAACTGTTGGTGTGGATCCGGTGCTGCGACAGAGGTGCGTAATATTTATGGCCAAGGCTTTGACTTTGCTTTCGCTTCTGCTTGGGCTTTGGCTATTTTATGCATATTATTGAATTGATGACTTCTGAATTATTCTTCATTTCATTATTTTGGCTTTTTTTATTGCAGTATTTGGGATCATTTGGTGGATATAACAAAAAATGGTCACACAACTGTGATAATCACCACACATTACATCGATGAATGTGCCCAGGCACATATGGTAAGTTTTGTATGCAAAAGAAAGGAAAGAAGTGAGTAAGTGTGGCGGGAAGGCATGTTTCAATGGGATTTTGTCACCCACGCTTGATTTATTGACGCTGTTCACTCGACTATTTGTAATATGCGGCGTATAAGCAATAATTTGCGCTTTTGCTATGGCTACGGCTGTGGCTACGGTTATAAGTTAGCCTTACCATCGCATCGGTTGGTGAAAGGTGAAAGCTCATCTGTCGACGAAAAGGACCATAATTCTCGCAGCGTTCAACGGTTGGCACTTATCGGCTCAAGCTCAAGTGTGCGGTGTCAGCAAGCGCTCCAAAGTACTTCCTTCATTCTTAAATAGTAGGGACAATGGGGATCATAAGGGAAGAAAAGTGAGCAAAGCTTTGGCAAATTTGTATCCTGTTCGAATTCAAGCAAATCTGTGTCTCTGCGAAAAGTACACTATTACTAACTGTACAGCTGCCCGTCCTGATGTCTGTCTAGCTATCTATCCAGCTGTCTGTCTAGCTGTCTACCCAGCTGTCTGTCCAGCTCTCTGTCCAGCTATTTGTGCTGCTGTCTGTCCACCGCTTGTTTACTACAATTTACAAGCCATTTCCTAGCAAAATATATTGCAAAATTTACTTCAGACTTATTTATGCTGGCAATGTGATGCAAAGAGTAAGTGTGTGACATGTATGTTTGTCCGTGTCTGTGTTTTTGTTTGTGTGTGTGTGCGTGTATTTGTATTTGTATTTATGTGTCTGTGCTAGTCATTTCATGCACCCCTCCTCCCGTAATGTGTGTACCAGACAATGAACTGTGTAAGCTTCTGACAAACGCTCGGCACAAAAATATGAAAAACAAAAGCTAAAACAGCGTGAAAAAAAAATAAAAATAACAAAACAAAAATAAAGTGTGACAAAGCGCACAAAGGAAACGACCCTCACAATGGACACTTAGATAGACAGATATGTATGTATATAGATGGATAAGTCTAGAGATACTAACGCGACACGCATAGGATATGCACACACAAACGACATACATAAAACAAACAAATCCCTGCAATCGCACACACACAAACACAAATAGGCATAGACAGTAACACTCACACAGGCACGTATTATGCTGGTCAAGTCTGAACAGAGAAGAGAAAACAATGAACGAAACTGACAAAAAACATTTAATACATAGAAATACATAAGCAATAATAATACATAAACTTCTGAATACTTTACCTTCTAAGACTACTCTATCTTCAAAACGATTGATATTGTATTACAATGCATTAAGATTTATTCAGACTCTAATTAAAAGTAAACTGCAAACTGCAATGACATTGAAGTGTTTGATAAGATTTTATTTTATAAAATATAGCATGTATATGAAGCACTTCATGAATGGCAAAATATTATTGAATTGTATTTAAATCAATTGAAAACGCAAATTGAATTACTTAGGAGCTTACTTAGTATATTGAATAAAGGATATGCATTTGTACATTGAGCTTGTTGGAAAGCTGCTTAAGGTTTCCAAATGAAGCACACATCGCGACATTGAGTACACACACACACAATGAGAAAAAATACTCTACTCCGTTTACTTCCCATACAGCTACCAGGGCAACACTCACTCGCAGTGTCATTGCGGTAAAGAGTTATGGCCAATAAACAAAATCTCAGTCGGCAATAGACATTGCGATTTGGCTTGGCACGGTATAAACGTACCGGCGGAAAACCTGAGTCAATGAAAACTCTGGCTAAGGTAGTAGAAGGTTCACTTAATCTAACAATGCGGCAAACCATTGAAATGTGAATTTAATGTCAATTGCTGTATCAAATTTATGGCCTTTAAACGAGAAGTAGATTTTTCTTTTGTCTGTGTTGTGTCCCTTGCCTAGCAATTTTTTGGTTGACAGTGTTTAATTGCTCATATTGAACACGAGTTGTGTCTTCCAAACCAAACAACAATAACTACAAAAAGAACTGTTCCAGTAAGATACATACATACACTCTGACCAAACTTGTCTTATAGCCTACAGCAAATTGCTTTTTCAGCTTTGTCACTTTTTCGTGCCATGTTTATACTCGGTGCCCTATGGGAACCAAGAGTATATTGGGTTAGTGACAAGAGCAAATGTATGTAACACCCATAAGGAGGCGTGGCCGACCCCATAAAGTATATATATTCTGATTCAGGATCAACAGCCGAGTCGATTGGAGCATGTCCGTCTGTCCGTCTGTCCGTCTGTACGTCCGTATGAACACACAGATCTCGGAGACTATAAGAGATAGAGACTTAATTTTTTTTGCATAGTGTTTGTAGTGTTTGCAGGCAGATCAAGTTTATTTTGGATTTTTGCCACGCCCCCCTCCGCCTCCACAAATCGATAAAAACCATTTTGAACACACCACTTCACCCACACCCAGTCAAGCTACAGCACTGAATTTTGGTACAAAGTTAGAATATGTTTATCTGGACGTTGTGTACAAATTTGGTACAGATCGGATAATAAACATGGAAGTTATTCACATTTCAAATTTCAAATGTTGAGAGGCGTACGCTTGCTTGCTGTTCTCACCCCATAAGACGGCAACATTTACTCAGTGTTTCTCACACTTGTGAAGAGCGTGGCTCAGTGGTTAGAGGGTTGAACTCGCGTGCATGAGGTCCGCGGTTCGATTCCCGAGACGATTTTTTTTTTTTTAAAATTTTTTTTTTTTAAATTTTTTTTTTTATATTAACTTAAAATTGGCGAGTGCGCAGCACGAGCAAAATAAATATATAATATAACTTTGGGCACCGAGTATTATATAGTCGAGCACACTCGACTATAACTTTCTTACTTGTTTTTTTTTGTTTTTGTTGCCGCAGGAGTCGACGAGTTCTAAGTCCTTGGTTCTATACTAGCTTGTTACGTGCACATTCGTACTTTTCGCCAATGCCGCTCTTCTACTTTTCTCACGATTTATTCGACTGTTGGTCAGTTATTTTTTATCTTCAGAAGGGTATATTAGCTTTCAGCTGCGGCGTGTAACGCATAGAAAGAGGAGAACGAAAATCCATTATCCTTCCAATCGTTCCTTCATCAGTGTGAACGACAGATGACTTTTCATACAAAAATTCAATTTCATTCAATTGTCAATTCAATTTTCGGTCGGTTGATACTATGATATAGTGGTCCAATTTACACCAAATTTAGCTAATAAGTATACTTCGTTAAATTCAAGCATAGCATGACAAACAAAAGAATTTTTTTATACAAATACTTAATAGTCGATCGATCGTTCCTATGGCAACTATATGAATTATAGTCGTCCTATCCGGCCAGTTCTGACTTATATACAGCCTTTGGCACAGGGAGTATTTATAACAAATTTCATTGATATATATTTTTAAAACTGAGAAACTAGTTTCCATTGAAAGAGTCTGACATGTATGGTATATTTACCATATTTAATATGGATTCTACTGCGAATGCTGTTGTTGTGTCTGCCACGTCTCCTAAGGGGCGTTACAAACTCTGCTAGGGTATAAAAAGCACTGTCAAAAATATTTATGTTTGTTTAGTCACCCACTTAAAGATTGATTGAATAATGCCAAGCTGCAATAATTGGTTGTAATAGATTCTAATAAAATAGTGTAGCTGACATGGGAATGTTTCTTTAAAAATTAATTTTTTGCATTAAATTTTTGATCTATATTAAAAAGAGTATGAAATATTCAGAGTACCGAGGATAAATTTTCTTTTCTGATTTTTTTTTTCTCTTTATGTTTATTCAACAGTGTTGCATGCTGTCCAAGTTGACATACATACATTTCCTTAGTCTACAAACACAAACATAAGCACAAACAAACACACACATACATTCAAATATTTAAACTATCTGAATTGAAATTCGTGTTTAGTAAGACATTTTCATTGACACCTATACGGCTTTTAACAATGTTACAATGTCCTCACCTTGATGTTTAGTTAAAAATATACGATTCGAATGAAAATTGTAACATTACAATTAAAATATTGGAATATGTATTTAATAATAATAATATATACATAATAATTTGAATAATATATTTAAATCAAGCGTACAAACTGATCGTTTATTTTATATGTGGCAGTCATATGCCAGAAATCATATTTAAAATGTAATGCCACAAGATTATCTTTCGAATAAAAAAAAATTCATGTCAATCGAATAATCCATCGTTGTTTTATTGAAATTTAAATTTATTGAAAAAAAACCCTTTACATGGCAACCTCTGGTGTTAGTTTTAAAGGCCCAAATAATATTGCCACTTTGCAGGCTTGAAACAATTTCAGACCCAAGGCTACTAGCTAGGGAATTATCTATTGATTTCTCCCATAAAATTGTGTTTCTGAATTAAAAAGTGCTTCATATAAATATTATATTACATTTTCATTTTAATTTTGGATCACAATGTATTAGCTGTGATAGTAATTCTGCATAGAAAACAAAGTCTCTGTATGAAAAATTACTTTAAAGCCTATGCAATTGTTGTTCTCTTCTTTTAAAAGTGCAACATGCACAAAATTAAGCGACAAAACGAAATCCAAAAAAAATAAAATTGAGGAAGAGATACTGCAGAAACAATTAAGGTCGCTAGACGCAAGATGAAAGAAGAAAACAAAACTATTTCAACTGCCGCAGATGCTCTCAAAGTGCGGCTATTGCTGTAAGGTATATCTTACGGATAGTAGGTGGAGGTGGAGAGTGATGTGGTGGTGATGAAGGGGTAAGCGTAGTAGCAACAATATATCCATCAAATAAAGTTACGCTCCCTGATTTAATTTTTTAGAGCAGAAAGTGTACCATATGCAACTGAACATTGGCTACGATACGCTTATATGCGGTTTAATGATTTTTCCCTCTGTTTCTTGTTAGGAATTTCCCATGAGCCAAGGGCCAGCTGTGACACTACATTTTGGTAGTATTGTCTGTCAAACAAAATGATAGAGAAAAGACCAGAAAGGAAAAAATAAAAAAAAATTTGTAATTATCTCGCCGAATAGTTCATATCCTCCCAAAACAAACTATTCATACCAAAATTGATCATTCGAGGGATTCATGTGGGTCTTTTGAATTCATGGAACATTTTACCGAGATATGGTGCTTTAAAAATATGACAGACTAGTTTTCGTTAAACGGACAGAGAAATCTATCAGATGAGGGAAGAATTGTCTAGTCTGTTTGTTTGAGGCAAGCCAAGATCATGTTTGTACGTTGCAAGTCTTGGTTTGGTGATAAATTAATATTCCGTCGACATAGTTTATAACTTGAAACGCAACACAGTGCGAAAAATCGGAATATAGAACTGCAAAATGGCAGTGTTATCATTTTGGGTTGCATGCCCGTGTGAATAATAAATAATGCCGCAATTTCAGTCGTTGATAATGTGGTGCCAGTGTTTGGATCAGTGTTGGCAGTTTAGATTTAGAACACGAAAATGCTTGAAAGATTTGCAAAAAATTATTATTCAGTTTAAATTTTCTTTAGCTTACCAAAATGGAAAAATTACACAGTTTATTTTTGTTACTATTTTTTGGTCCCTCTTAAAGAGTGATATTTTGAATTTATTTGTGGTATATTTTTGTTAATAAGCTTTGGTCATAGTTCAGAGTCTATAAGAATCTGAAAAAAGTAAATATTACTTCTAACAACAAAAAAAAATCTATTTTGGGAGGTTCAATTCGACAATTCAATATTTTCTATATTCAAATATTTTAACAAAAATATATATGAATAAGCAAATATTTGTAAATATACCAAATATAGTTTTTCAGAAAATCTCAGAAGCTTGATGATTTTCAGTGCCCACTCATATATCATATTTTAATTTCCTACATACATGTATGTCATGCATACATGTTAAAAAGGAATGCACTTGTACAAACAATGTTATTTTTGGTATGTAAGTACAATGCTTTATTTACTTACATATATATATACATATAAATATAGTGTATATATATAGTATATATATATAGTGTATATACATATATAGTGTATATAGTGTATATATAGTATATACATCATAAGACAATAAAATAACAAATGACTGGACACGAAGTTTTATCATTGGCTTCGGCTTAGGTAATATCAGTGGCTAAGATAAAGGCCATAATGCGAATGTGAATGACATTGCTCTCAAGTAGTACTCAAGTTGATTGCACCATAGATGAATTACCAGCTATAAAACCCAATGGACAAGGCTAAGGAAACAACCTATTTCCGGAAGACTAAATGAAGACGAAATCAAATTAAGCTCGAAAACTTTTGTAACTAATAATATTGTGTTGAAGTTGTATAAAGTATTTACCATTTAACTGACAGAATCGGGAAAAAAGGCTAATTAGAAGAAGAAGCCATGTGGATGCCTAATAAAGCTTTCCAGCAAAAGTCTGGCCACTAGAATTTATGAATGTACAGCAGACTTGGTCATGTTTTGTGAGTGCGTGTGTTGAAGACGGTCAAATAAAGTTTTTGACTAGGACTAGAAATGCTTTTCTTTGAATTTACCTAAATAAGTTGTTTAGTATGCCTGGACATGTACGGCAAAAAAATCAATTAAGTTAATTTCCGAACTTTGCGAAAAACGATAGGAGGGATTAGAAGGCGTGATCAAGAGGTTGGGCAGTTAATAAAACTTTTAAATAAAAACAAAAATCCAAAGTTTCCTGTGAAAACATCGTAGATTTAATACTCTTGTAAGTTTGAACAAAAGGTTTTTCATACGTGCACTTTCATTTTTACATATTGGAACAATATAATATAATAATTTGATTTTGAACAAAGTTGGCATTATTAGACAAATATTAAAGATCTTCATACATAGATTTAATTTGTGATCGGCTGTATAGGAGCTATATGATATAGTAAACCGCTCCGATCAAGGTAAAGTTTCCGTAAAGCAGCTTTGAAACTGAGAAACAGTTTGGGATAATATACGGACATGGGAACGTAGACTCTGCTAATCAAAAATACATGGTTTAGTCTACCACCTCACCTCCTGTCCATTCCTTGCTCGAACTAATATATCCTTGAAAGAGTATAAAAACAGCAGCCTGTGCAGAAAATTCAAACATTTCCCGAAACATGACACAACTCAACAAATAACATACTTTCCGTTGGTAGTAATGAAGGCAACAAGTTAGGCACGCAGCGAGTCCTTGCTAGAGTCAAAATTTCAATAACATTTCAATTGTGTTTATTGTTCATTATCCTTACAGATTGGCCTATTGCGTGGTGGTAAAATGTTGGCTGAAGAATCCCCAGATTATCTGAGACAACAATATAATGCAGAATCTTTGGAGGATGTCTTCCTTAAGCTTTCGGTCATGCAAAATATGGGAAAACGTCGTCGATCGTCTATTGCACAGGAAATTGTGGAACAAGTCACAGTACCGGCTATTTCGAATCCTGCACTGGATATGTCCGATGAACAGCACGCTGCTGAAATCTCTGGTGAATTCGGTGATAATATATCAATGTCTTCAGCAGCGCGAGATCCGATCAGTACAACAGCACCGGCTGCCCCACCATTACCACCAATTCAAGAAATACCAACTTCCTTTTGGTATAATCTACATGTGATGCAATCACACCATTTGCATGCGCTCATCTGGAAAAACTTTCTGTGGATGATGCGCAATGTAGGGTAAGTTCACCAAACCAAATTGTGCTTATTTCATTCTAATATTTCGTGTCTCTATATTTCTATTCAATTTTTCATAGTATTATGCTTTTCATTGTGGGATTGCCCGTTTTGCAAATATTACTGTTCTGCTATGCAATTGGTCATGATCCGACTGGCCTCAAATTGGCAGTAGCGAATCACGAGATGTCCGAGGAAATGATTATGCAACAATTCTGTCCAGTCCACTCCGGATGCAATCAGACCATGCTCAGTTGCCGTTATCTCGATATGCTGGTCAAGAACAAGAGCATGGTTGTGGTGAGTAAGCAATGCAAATTACCCCAGCTTAAGGCTCAAAGAGAGGGTGTACACTGCACAGTAAGAGATAGGGAAAAAGTTAAAGGAGAGAAATTGGGTTTTGCATAAATTGTATACTGCTACACATACAAAAACCCACACAATTTGTATCCTGTAATCGCTAAGTCATTCAAAAAGGCGATACTTCTTTTTATTCCCAAATTTATTTTGTAAACAGAAAACATGTTTTTTAGGTCTATAATGAGTAAGTACGATTTTAATAACTATTTGTATATAGATAATCGTCATTAATAGTTACTTTATTGTTTAGTATTTTCGCCTATCGATCTATTTCAAATCTTTAAAGTAGAAAGTAAAAGTTAGAATGATTTCGGTACAGTGAATAGAATAACCTATAGTCGAGTCTTCCCACTTGTTTTTGTTGCTGTTGCTACTTATTGAAGGACACAGAGTCGACGTTTCGACTGTTAGCTATCCGTGTAATTTATTTCAATTTGTGTGGACAGCAAAACTGGTCAGCTGCTCTGTACATGCTCTTCAATCTATTGCACACAATCCCCAGTTTCAGTCCCTTAAAGTTGTTATCGTCTTGGACTGCTTTTTTTTGTTGTTGCTGTTGTTTGTTGTTGTTATTGTTATTGTAGACTTTGCCCTTGGTGTTGGTGCACACAAATTAGAGCTGCTTATCTTTGACAACAGCAACAACACACAACACAGAAATACACACATACACATACACACATACACATACACACATACACATACACATACTTATATGTAGCATAGACAGTGTGTGGCAGCTGGGCAGTTCAGTCCAGTGTCGAGATCATCAATAAATTTACTGGTTGTGTGGCAAAAATAGCAGTTAAATGCCGCTCAATATTCAGTACCGATACCTCGTAGTGCTGTACTGCAAATTACGCTGTAAAAACAAAGCTAGCCAGACATGACTCTTGATTCTGGGCTCTCCTCTTGGCTAATTTGCGCACAAGTGCTGCATTAAGCCCGAAGCAAGTTTTAAAGTTTCATCTCTGAGTCGTTGAACTTAAATTTCACATTAGGTGTTGTAATAATAATGAAATCACGCCCAGGCTTATACACCGGATAATCATTGGAATTTCGAATAATCAACCTCGAAATTTGTACTATAGGTAGTTTATTATTGATGGTTATCTGAAAAAAAAAAACAAATTTTGCATACTTTTCTTCTAAGGCAAATGAGCCCTGTTGTTCGAATACAATTTTGGTTTTCGCTAGTCCTCAATTATTAATAAAAAGTACAGCATGTTCTTATTAATATAACGGAGGGTATTTTATATCTATAGATACCAGAAGCGGATTTAAGTCTTCTTATATCACACACAGTTAAGGTTTATTCCACGCACAGATATTGTGTACCAACTACAATTTTCCAATTTATACAAATCATAAATCGTATTTACTCAATTAAAGCGATATATGTACATATGTATACATATTTATATTTTTTTAAAACAATGTCCGCAAATAGTGTTATGAGCAAATATAAGAAATTGCCAACATAGGGATGAAAAATATGAAAATACTGTTCAATCGATTAAATTCATTTCACAAATGTCTCTGAAAATTTGGTTGTATGATATATTCTTCTTAGATCAGTTTATGACATGAGGAAATAGGGTCCATTTGGAAGCGGGACGACCCCATAAAGTATATATATTTATTTTTGCTGAGTCTGAATGTATCTTTCTTACTTGTTTAATACAATTTGATTACTTTGAAGTTCTTCTATCAATTAAAACGGAAAGATCTATTTTATCATTTTGGTTCAATATACAATTTTAGTATGATCAATATGATATACGAATAGCAAATGACAGACGAACAAGTCGATCGACTAGAGACTTTAAGCGGTCAGTTGTATTATGTCGGGGTTGTAAGCGAACAAGAGAAAGAACGTATTTCAGCGAAAGGAACCGGGAAATGTCGATTTGAGTTAGTCGTGAAAACAAGTGTATGACAATATAAGTTTTATCATTAAATATAAGGAAGATTGTATTGTATTATCTATAATTTCAAGGAGCTATTCAAATTAAATAAGTCATAGTTATGATGGTAATCATGGTGGCTCAACCACGGATTTTGGCTGCTCTCACGTTTTGAAATTTTTTTAATGATGATCAAGAATATTAGGCTGTCAAAAAAGAACTGCGGTATTTTTTATTGAGTTTTCAATTGTTCATAAAATTGGTTACAATAATGCGATTCAATTCAAATATGCGCCATTTTGTTTGATGACTCGTTTCCAATAAGATAACAACTTCATAATGCCCCTCTTATAGAAGCTCGCTTCCTTATTGTCAAAAAACTCAGAGAGCCAATTTTCACAGCACTCTCTTGTGTATGTATAAGCCACGTCTTTTTATATGCTTGCCACGTCTCTTTATGTGTTTCTCAAACTTCTGACCAAAATTAGAAAGCTATAGTCGAGTATGCTCGACTATATAATACCCGGTGCCCAATTGAAAGTTGCAAAATTGCTAATTAGGTCATTAATTAAATATTTAGAAACCTCGTGATACGCACTCGTCAATTTTACGTTAATTAAATTATATAAATTAAATTATATAAAAATCGTTTCATGAATCGAAACGCGGATCACTTGCACGCTAGTTCAACCCTTTAACAACTGAGCCACACTCCTTTCAAGTTTGACGAAGAAAAAACACTAAAATATTGTTGCCGTGCGTGGGGTGAGAGCCGCAGGCAACCATACGCTATAAAGACGCCCTTCAAATGGTGGTATTTGAAATGTGCATAACTTCCATGTTAATTACCATTTTGAACACTCCAGAGCATCCACACCCACCCAAGCTACATGATTGAATTTTAAGCTAAATAAGTTTCGAAAATATAGTACATGTAAGTTGAAATAATAAAAAACTAGCAAAAAACCGAAACTTCGAATAAAAAGTTAACAAAAATATATATATATGACGAAGTCTATAATAAAAGTATGCCATAAATAATTTTCAGGATTTTGCGCTTTACAAAATACACACGTTCAGTGCATATGTTTTTTATTGTTGCATACTTTTGCGTGGGAGCTGAAAGTATACCATAAACTCAAAAATTATCAATCGCCCGCATGCTTTCAAAGTGAATAGACGTGTCGCGCATAAATTTATCAATAACCAAAACAAATCGCCAAAAATCAGCGCGCTTATCTCGCGCATTCTATTTTTAGACACCGCTGTATTTATTTATCAATTAAATAAATATTGTGCCATGGATAGGGAATCATCAACCCACTCGCAACCCAGTAACTGGTCTGCGAAAGTGGAACAGATGAAAGCAGCTGCTGGTGTTTCTCCCGCTAGTTTGCGTGCGGAACTGACCAGCGCCGGTAATGCCAACTGGTAACCTCACTACCCCGGCAGCTCATAATCTGCCCCATTCCAGCATTCCGCCTGCAACTACTAGTAGCGCCACTTACACTACAGCAACAATTACAACGAGTCTCGCCAACACGTCAATGTCCCAGTATCTCACAACCACTGCAGGAGGCAGTGTGTGCTTTACAGAAGTGACCACTTACAGCAAGCAGCCTCGCAGCCAACTAGCTACAGATGCAGTTCCATCAAGATGCTCCTTCCAATTGCCTTATGTGTCGATTAGCAGGAAGAACAAAGGCAAAGAGAAAACAATCAAGACAATAGGCAAAGCTAAGCAGCCTACTATAAATATATTGAAAGAGTCCAAGGCTGACAGGCCTTCTACATCAGCTGCAGCAGCTATCTTTAGGAATCGATTCGCAGCCCTAGCTGAAGAAGCCGATACCGCCATGGAGCAGGACATTCCCGAGGAGGTGAATCCGTCTGTGACCAATAACGGAAAAACGCAAAGCACGAAAACTCCACCAAAGCCTCCGGCTATCTGCGTGCCCAACGTTTGCAACATTGCGGAATTAGAAAATTCGCTGAGCATGTTAATTTTAGAAGGAGAGTACAGCATACGCACATCCAGAACTGGAGTGTTGCGTATTTATGCAAAGAATGCCGATGTGTTCAGAGTAGTCGTCCGGATTCTAACCCAGCAGCATTGCGAGTTCTGGCACCACCAGCTAAGGGAGGACAAGCCCTACCGAATCGTCATAAAAGGCATACATGCCGGAGTCCCTAATGAGCACATTGAATCCACGTTTGCGGCGAAAGGATTGTTAGTTTCCAACATTTACCGCCCCATGAAGGATGGTTGGCGCAGCGCATTGGCAAATGATGAAGGCCTAGACGTCAGGAACACACCTGAGTGGAGGCAAAATATGCTGTTTGTAAATCTTAAACAGACTCCAAATGTAAGCGAGGCATTAGCGATTACCCAAATTGGACGCCACAGGGTATCAGTGGAGCCGGCACGCCGCGGCAAGAAAATTGTCCAATGCTACAGGTGTCAGGACTTTGGACACACGAAAAATTACTACCTCAGAGCCCCAGTCTGCGGTAAATGCTCGGGTGATCACGCTACATACTCAAGCGTGTGCGAGCTTCGAAATACTGATAACAGCATATGCGCTAACTGCGGTGAAAACCACGTAGCCAGCTTTGAAGGCTGCAAAGTAAAATCCGACAAGATCAAGAAGCTGAGGTCCAATTCACATGCTATAGGCACCGAAATCAACACCCACATTCGTGCTCCGACACATAATCGCCATAACAACATGACGCCATCTGCTGCTGGCGGGTTCTCGTATGCGGACATTGCTCGTGCAGGTGGTGCTCAGCAAAGAATCTTCAACCGTACCATCCCGGCGCACGAACCTAATGCAAGCCTTGGGCACAGCAACAAACTCTTAACATTGGAGAGAGCGATCCAAACCCTCAATGCTAGGATGGATCAAATGTTCAAGCTATTCCAGGAAGTGGCTGAAAACAACAAAATCATGCGCGACTTAGTGCAGCATATTATTTCCAAGAAATGATTAGTCCACCCATAAAAATCGGATTATGGAACGCTCGAGGATTAGCAAGGAATCTGGAAGAATTAAAACTTTTCCTCAGAGCCCACGAAATAGATGTGCTATTAATTACTGAGACCCACTTGCGCCCGGAGCAGCGCGTGTACATACCAGACTACCAGGCCCACTTTGCCCCTCACCCTAGCTGCAACAGCAGAGGTGCTGCTGCAGTGTTAATACGCGGTAGCTTGGATTATTGCCCTGAGCAGCCAATATCCGAGGTCGAGATACAGTCGCACACCCAGCCAAGCTACAGGACTGAATTTTGGTACAATGTTAGAATATGTTTATCTGGACGTTGTGTAATTTGCTACAGATCGGATTTTAAAAATGGAAGTTATACACATTTCAAATTCCAAAAGTTGAGAGGCGTGCATGCTCTTGCAACAGAGCTGCCAACCTCAGTGAAAATGTTTGGTGTGTAGATAGCGGCGCAACCTCGCATATGTGTTGCAAAAAAGAACTGTTCTCGAACTACACAGAAAAGAAAACAATGATTATGTTAGCAGCAGAAAAATACGTTGAATCACCCGGTTTCGGTAAAGTAACCTTGTGACGCGAGCGCCTCCAACGCTCAACTGTTGTCGTTGATGACGTCACAGTTGCGACGACAAGCGCCCGAAGGACGGCTGCGGCACCCGCCGTAACTAAGAGGCTCGCCACCTGGCGGCCTCAGTAGATTTTAAGTTAGAAAATAATAAACACTGAATAGTTTTAAGCGAGAGAGAAGAAAATTTTAAGCGGGAGAGAGAGAGCGTAAGGTGAAAGAGATCGGCAAACTCACCACGAGCTTTCGTTGTGGTGAGTGCCAAAAAGGGCTTCGCGGAGAACGCGCAAGCCGACGCTCGGTCTCTGGTGTTTGAGTGCCCAAAGAAGACGCACGTGTGAAGTGGACAATTGGTAAAAGAATTGCGATACGTGTAACAAAGCGAAAATCTGTGCATTACCTTTTCCAAAAAAGGCTGATCGCATATCAAAAGACTTACTGGAACTGATACATTCGGACGTGTGCGGGCCAATGAATGTAAATTCGTTAGGCGGAAATCGTTATTTTGTTTCCTTTACAGACGATTACTCGCGAAAAATATTCATCTACCTTATGCGGTCAAAAAGCGAAGTCTTCGAAAAATTTAAAATGTACAAGACCTATGTAGAATGTCAAACCGGTAAAAAGATTCAAGCTATACGCAGTGACAACGGTACGGAATATGTCAACATCGAATTTAATCAGTACTTGATTCAATGTGGAATAAAGAGACAATTAACCGTCGTGTATACTCCTCAGCAAAACGGCGTTGCTGAACGCGCGAACCGTACTTTGGATGAAGTGGCTAAAAGTTTATTGATTCATGCAAACTTGGGTGAATTTCTGTGGGCTGAGCAATCCAAATCCAAACATATCTAAGGAATAGGTGCCCATCACGTTCTCTGGAAGGGCGCACACCATTTGAGGTGTGGAAAAACAGAAAACCATCGGTCAAACATCTAAGAATTTTCGGCTCACGAGTATTTGCTATGGAAAAACCAAAACAAGCTGAATTCCAGGCAAAAGGCAAGGAGTACATCTTTGTCGGCTACTCTTTCACAGCAAAAGCTTACCGGCATTACGATAAAGAGAAGCGAACTGTGATCGAACGCCGAGATGTAAAATTCAGAGAAGAACCTCCAGAAATCGAATCAACTCCAGTCCAGCAAAGCAGTGACAGTGAAGACACATTTGCGAGTGCAGAAGATGACACCGAAGCAGAAGATGGCACCGAAGCAGAAGATGACATCGAAGCAAAAGTCGACAATAGTACTGATGAAAACGATATAGCAGAAAACAACCCTCAGCCATAAAAAGGACCTGGTAGACCTAAATTGTGCGTACAGGTCAACCCGGCAAGCCCCGAAAAGAGTATCACTATCTAAACAACGTACCGTTTTAAATCCAGACCGGTTGCCAAAGGTTGTGGACAGCAACTCGGCATCAATTATTGGGAAACGTATTCTCCTGTTATCCGGTATAAGACGATCAGAATGCTTTGCAATTGCTGCTGAAAAACAACTTCAAATGCATCAAGTGGATACAACCAACGCTTACTTCAACAGCAAACTTAAGGAAGATGTATATATAAAACAACCACAGTTTTTCGTCGATAAGCAGAGCCCCAAATGGTTTTAAAACTAAAAAAGGCAATCTACGGACTTAAGTAGTCCGGGCGTCTGTGGAATGATACACTCAATGCAGTTCTACAGAGTATGGGATTCAAAAGAAGCCAGTATGAGTCATGTCTTTACTTCAAAAACAATAATCAGCGTTTCAGTTACATAGCAGTATATGTAGTTGACTTAATCATAATTTGCCCAGACGAAAAAGAGATCGATGACATCAAAGGAGAAATCTAATCATTTTTTGACATGAAAGACCAGGGTCAACTAAGCTACTTCCTTGGTATGGAAATAAGTCGACCACATCCCCAAGGACCAATATATCTAT
>JBAMBR010003019.1:0-23525 GCA_037044475.1 Zaprionus obscuricornis | reverse complement strand
AGAGAGAGAAGGTTTGAGACAGAGTTTTGTGACAACACGTGGAGTCAATTTCAGATGTCGCATGAACATAAATAACAATTTGACTGAGCAAAACGTTGAGTGAGTAATGTAGACTGCAGATCCTGGCAAAGAGTGTGAGTGAGAGTGAGAGAAAGAGAAAGAGAGAGAGAGAGAGTAATGTTAGCGAGATATAAACAACAGCTGATGCGTTATAAACTGCACTTGGCTCAAATGTTTATGAGCATCACAAAACTATTTAAATTGCAAAACGCAGCGCAGCGCGTGTTTCATTTGGCGTGTTGCTCATTTGCATAAAAAAAGAGAGAGAGAGAGAAGAGAGGTAACCCAAACAAGTAACTGTTGTATACAAGTATCCATGTCGTGTGTGTGTGTGTGTGTAAATTTTAATGTGCTTAGCTAGAGAACATGAACGACTATGCTGCTACACGTAACAGTTATTGCTCTTGGCAGCACGCAATTAACAACTTTTTGATTAGTTGGTCAGCCGCGCGAGCAAAAGCACAGCAGCAGCAGCATCAACAGCAGAAAAAATAACTTTTATATTTTTTTGAGTCATGTTGCCAAAGTTGTTTTTAACACTAAGCGTTGAAATTTATTTAAGCTAGTAAACTCTCTATGCAACATTTACACACACACACACACACAGGTGTGTTTCTCTCTCTCTCTCACGCAGTGTGTGTGTGTGTGTGTGTGAGTGTTGCACAGTTATTTGTGAAGCTTAAAACTTTGTTATCAACAAATGCGTAAATCCAGCCAACCGAAAAAAGCGCAAACTTTCGAATGTAACGAATACTTGAACATGTATATATGTGTGACTGTACCTCTCTCTCTCTCTCTGTTTGTGTATGTTTGTGTTGAACTGTCTAACTTTTAGACAAAATATTTATGATAGCCAAGAAATCGTTTAACAACCTGTAAACTACAAATGTTCTCTCTGTGTATATATGTGTGTGTGTGTGTGTGTTGCAAAAGGTTTGGAATATCTGATTCAACTTGAGTTTACTTCTTGTATTGCTTAAGTTTATTTACAACTTTACTAAATATATATAGTATATATAGCGCATATATATATAAATTGAAAAGTTAACTGTTTTAGCTGGTTAAGAAGTCGACACGCAGCGCAAGCTTTTTAACTTAACGCTGCAAGTCTTGAAAAACTACTCAATGTTAAATTTGCATTGCCTACTTTTAGGCAGCGGCTGAAAAGTAAATTCTCTCAGTGACATGATTGATGCAAGTTTCGACTGTAAATAAAATAAAAAAAAATATTTAATTTGATATAGAAAAATAAATAATAATTAGTTTTAATTAAAAATTGTATATAAATATAAAATAAATCAAAATGTAAATGTAAATTAAAAAGAAAAATTAAATACAAATATAAAATAAATGAAAATGTATTAAAAAAAAAATAAAATAAAAATATAAATATAAAATAAATAAAAATATAAATTTAAAATAAATAAAAATATAAATATAAAATAATTAAAAATATAAATTTAAAATAAATAAAAATATAAATTTAAAATAAATAAAAATGAAGGTATAAAATAAATAAAAATATAAATATAAAATAAATAAAAATATAAATATAAAATAAATAAAAATATAAATATAAAATAAATAAAAATATAAATATAAAATAAATATAAATATAAAATAAATATAAATATAAATATACAGGAAATAAAAATATAAATATAAAATAATTACAAATTCAAATTTAAAATAAATATAATATAATAATTTATTAATGAATAAATAAATCAATAAAAAAAATCTATTTTTATGCTTAATAACATGATTAAAACTGTTTAAAATTAATATATTTATATATTATTTTAATAACTTAATATAATTTCTATTGGAAAAAGCAAACATTAAACTTTAGTGCGCATTGCTTACATTTCATTCATGCTTTTACACTTGATGTTCTGTTCTTCATTTCTAAAGCACATTAAAGTTTAACAAATGACCAAGAAGTTTTTGTGTCGCAAAAGTCCATTGGAGCAGAGCTAAGTGGCTAGACATTACGGTAGACAGTAAGTACTCGAGGAGGTGTGCGTTTTGCGTTGGCGATGATGATGGCGATGGCGATGGTGTTGTCGCGCTAGCGCTGGCATTTGCTCTCGTACATGACTGTGAGCTGCCATTTAACCGTTAAGTGTCGTCTTTAGTTGAAAGTTCCGCCTACTTAAGAGCATCCAACACAGCTGCCAAAATGCAAGACAGAGACAACAAGAGAAAAATGAAAAAGAAAAAAAAAAAAAAGTATAACGAAGAATTTTTCATTTATTATTTTCAGTAAGCGAAAACTTTTTTTTTTTTTTTTTCGTTTTTCTTTTACTTTTTGCTATGCTATGTGCAAGGCTCGACGAGTGCCTGGGGCATAAGTTGAGGTTCTAAGTAGAAATGTGAGCTGTGTGTGTGTGTGTGTGTCGGTGAGCACTTTTGGAGGCACTTGGGGTACCGCTGTGTTACCTCTGTGGTACTTTGAGGTACTTGGTACTTATTATCGATTGGCCATCAGGTGAAAATGTGATGCTTTTCAATGCTGTGTTTTCAATATGCTGCGCACACGCTAAGCTGCTGCTGCTGCTGCTTCTTACCTTTATACTTCTTCTACTATGTGTGTGTGTGTGTGTGTGTGTGTGTTTTTTCTTTTTTCCTTTTTTCTCTGCTCTGTAACAAAAGTTTGTCAATCGAAAAGGCGGCAAAGGATAACAACGTACGTTGATGTGACAGTTAAGTAGCACACACACACACACACAAACACACATACACACACACAGCAGTGAAACTGTTGCCTTTGGTGTGCCATAAAACTTTATCTAAATGGTTAAACCAAGCGCACGCTCATTCATTGAGAATGAGGCTTTTCGCTAGTAAAGCTAAGGGTAGAGTAACAAGAGGTTTTGTCACAGCTACTGAAAATGAGAAAGAGTGCGAGGGAGAGAGAGAGAGAGAGAGAATGAGTGAAAAAGAAAAAGCTTGGGGACTTTTCTGTGGATTGTGGATTGTGGCAAAAGACTAAGAGCAAGAAAGAGAGAGAGGGGAAAGAATAAGAGACTTTCATTACTTTCATTATTTAGCGCGCGCGTTGCACACGCAACACAGCGCAAACTGAGCGATTTAGTTTAATTGAAAGGCATTTTGATGAGATTTTAGTTGAACGCATTTCAAAAGGCGCTTAGCGACAACAACAACAGCAACGAAAATTGAAGCTGATAAACGTAGCTAAAGATGAACAAAAGATGAAAACTAAATCATCTTAAAAGAAAAAAAAAAAAAAAAAACAAAAATTCTAATAGGATTATTATTACATACGTATATATACATGCATATCTAACGTATAGTATAATCCGTAGTATATGCAATTTACTGCAGTTGGTCAATTTGAAATACATGCTTATAATGCCTCAATAAACACTAGATGAATTATAAATAATTTACAAATTTAATTGAATTTATAACAATGAAAAATTCTTAACTTTAATTTAAACTCAATATGAAGACATTTTAAATTACAATGAAAATTGTAAAACAATTGATAGAAATTCTTATCAAAAACCAAGAAATTTTTATAGAATTTTTACAAATTTATAAAAAAAAAAATAAATAAAAAAAAATAAATAAAAAAAAAATAAATAAAAATAAAATAAATAAAAAAAAATTCAAAAAAAAAAAACAAAAATTTTCTATAGAATTTTAATAAATTTACTTAAACAATCAAAATCAATAAAAAAAAAAAAAACAAAAGTATAAATTCATCTTGGTATTGAAACTCTTTTGTTTTTTTTTTTTTTTTTGTACAGTTCATTAGCTACAGGGTATAAAAAGTAAAAACGCTTTTAATTTGCATGGCTTGAACGCCCCAAAAATTATGCAACACTTTTGCGCTTAATTAGGCAAAGGCAAAGGCAGCAGCAGCGGCAGCAGCAGCTGGAAAAGCGACGACAGCAGCAGCAGCAACAACAACAACAGCATAATGAAACTCAAGAATTCATCAGCATCAATTTGTCAAGTAACTAAGTATTGCTTTTGTTTCTTTTCTCCCCCTTCACTTGTCATTTCAGCAGTTTCTCTCTTTCTCTAATGCTTCTGCTGCTCCTGCCATTTTTGCTGCTTGTTGTTTGTCTTCCTTTTTTTTTGTTTTGTTTTGCCTTTCTTTTATTTTTGGAGTTGGGTTTTGCTGTGAATAGATATTTTTCTATATATATATATAATTTTTTTTTTTTGGCAGTTCTTTTCGGCTGTCTATTTTGACACGTTTCTGTTTGCCGCGTCGTTTGCAGGCATCCCGCGGGCATCGCACGCGCTGTTTGTCTTGTTAAGACAGTGATGGCATTTTGTGCGTTTTAATTATCAACTCTACTCTACGCCTCAACTGGTCACAGAGACCAAAAGAAAAACGAAAGCAGAAGCAACAACAAAAATGATAATAATAATAACGACAACAACAACAACAAAAAGAAGAAAAAAAAATGATAAACGTTAATGTTTTCTTTTGAGCAGAAAAAGTACAGTAAGCAAATTGCTTATTGAGGGACTTAAAACCTGTCTATGTATTTATATATGTGTGTGAGAGAAAGAGAGAGAGAGACAGAGACAGAGTGTATCTATTTTTATGTTTTGTTTGCTTTTGTGTGGGTGTCAAAATTGTGCATATTTTGAAATGTTAAAGGTCTTTCAAAAGCCTAAAGCTCATAAAATCATATGGCAACAATGAAAAATTCACTTCAATAATATTTGTATAACATTTTATAGCTGTATTTAAATAATATTTAAATTGGTTTTAAATGTTAATGCCGTACTAAGTAAGTGTTATTAACTTTAATAGCTGCCCTAATATAAATGTAAATTATATAACATTTTGTTGACTTTTTCTATGAATATGAAACAAAAAAAAAATAAAAATAAATAACAATGTAGGGAAACTGAAACTTTACAAATTAATTAAAGGAAATATGACAAAAAAAATTAATAATAAAATAATAATAACAATTATAATAAAAACAAATTTTTATAGTTTATTAAAGTAAAATTTATAATAAAATTAAAATAATAAATATGTAGTCAAAATTTTATTATATTAGTTATAAAATAAAATAATTCAAGAACTTAAATAATATATATAAAATAAATAAAAATAATAAATTTATTAAAAAACAAAAAAATATAAAAAAAAATAAAAATAATAAATTTTAAAAATAAAAATAATAAATAAAAAAAAGAAAATAAATAGACAAAAAAAAATAATAATAAATTAAAAATATTAAATATAAAAAATAATAAATTTACAAAAAATATAAAAATAATAAATAAAAAAAAAAATAAAAATAATAAATAAAAAAAATAAAAAATAAAAATAATAAATAAAAAGAAAAAAAATAATAAATTTAAAAAATAAAAATAAGAAATTAAAAAAAAATAAATAAATAGACAAAAAAAAAATAATAATAAATTAAAAATATAAAAATATCAAATATAAAAAATAATAAATTTACAAAAAATATAAAAATAATAAATAAAAAAAAAATAATAAATAAAAAAAAAATAATAAATAAAAAAAAAATAATAAATAAAAAAAAAATAATAAATAAAAAAAAAATAATAAATAAAATAAGGAAAATTAAATATAATAAAAATAATAAATTAAAAATATAAAAATATAAAATTTAAAAATAATAAATAAAAAAAAAATAAAAATAATAAATAAAAAAAATAAAAAATAAAAATAATAAATAAAAAGAAAAAAAATAATAAATTTAAAAAATAAAAATAAGAAATTAAAAAAAAAACGATAAATTTAAAAAAGAAAGATTAAAATAATATATTTAAAAAATAAAAAATATAAAAAAAAATAAATTTAAAAAATAAAAAATATGTAAAAAAAAATAAAAATAATAAATTTAAAAAATAAAAAATATATAAAAAAAATATTAAAATGAATGTTATAAATATTATAAAATAATAGTATAAAAATAACATAAAATCTGTGCGTTCAACATACCAACATATGCTATTTACAGGGTATCCTTTTTTTTTTTGCTGCAGCACTTACATAATTTATTTACACACTTCTTTACTTCCTCTGCAGCATTCAGCGGATTCCCACCCCTTGCTCTGCTTTTGGCCAACTGCTGCTCACACTGTGTTGTTGAGCAGTTCTCATTTTAATGAGTTGCTTTCGTTGTATTTTAGCTACTTATGCGTCTTCTTTTCACTCTTCTTCTGCTGCTGCTGCTGCTGCTGCTGCTGCTACTACTACTGCTACTTCGTCTTCTGCATCGTCTACTTACTTGTGCTTCTACTTGACAGCTGCGTGTACTGGCTGGGCAAAAAGTTTTGTGCCAAAAATGCCATTAGCATTTTGCCTTGACCAAGTTAAAGTTTTAAATAAATACACAACAACGCGAGCAACAGCAACAATAATAATAACAGCAACAACAACAACAACAAGAGTAAGAAGAGCAACAGCCGCAGCAAGTAAAAATAACATAAACATGACAAACTAAGCAAACTTTTTGGCAAGAAATTTTCGTTGCTATATCGTTGATGTTGCTCTTGTTGTTGTTGTTGTTACTACTGATGCTGCTGTTGGTCTAAAGTTTTTCGCGAAGCATCAGCTTTTATTAAGAATATACTATACTCTATATATATATATATATAATGTTTATATATATTTTATAACTCTGTCGTACAGCTTTGTAATTATATTGCAACATTGTATTGATGCCGCAGTTGCTGTGACAAGTCTCTGCTATACAGTCATTGCCATCTTTACAATCAGTCACAGGAATTCGAATGCAAAATAAGTTGGTTAAAAAAAAAAAAGAAATCGCAAAAGAAAATACGCTGTGAAAATATAATCGAAGTTGGCCACGCGAAAAGCAGAAACTGGCAACGGCAATTGGCAACGGGCAAATAAAATTGTTAAGCAAATGGAATTTTAATTCAATTTGAATGTGTCGTTGAAGAAGCTGCTGCTGTTGCTGTTGCTGCTGCTGCCTCTGTTTGCTGCTGTTGCTTCTCTCTACTGTCATGCTGTCTCTATCTTCATCAGCAGCGCGCAATACTCAAAACTCATGCTGTTCTCTCTCTCTCTTTCTCTCTATTAACGCAGACATGCTGCGGGCGCATAATGCTAGCAGCTTGTGCGAGTGTGTGAGAAAGAGACAGCAGCTGTACTTCAATCTTTTGCCGCATATTTTTCACTTACTTCATGTATATTTTTTTTATATTTTTTTTATATTATTTCACAGATTTCTTTTGTTTTTTCTGTTCGCATTTCAATGCTACAGTTGTGGCGACATTTTCTTCTGTAATGTAATTTCATTAAGGCGCAGCGACAGAGCAGAGACAGAGACAAAGAGAGAAAGAGACAGATACAGGATATGCTTGGCATACATATCTTTAATTACGCCAATTTGCTGGCAGTCAACAAAATGTAAAGGAAAATTGCAAGAAATTGCGCTTGCAACAATTGAACGATGGCAATGTTAAGAGTAAACCACCTGCTGCCGTTTAAAAGGCAGACAGAGCAAAAGACAGAGAGTGAAAGAGAGAGAAAGAGAGAGATGTGTGTGTCTGTAACTACAGCAACAGCTTTGTTGCATGCAACTAGCAAGTGAAACTGCACAGCATAGTACAACTACTCTGACAGCAACAGCAGCAGCAAGCTTCCCTAGGCGCAATTGCAGGCAACTCCCGCTGGCTTGATCTGGCCGCTTTTGAAGGTGTAAACGTGTAGGGGCTGCTGTTGTGACACTGTGTGTATGTGTGTGTGTATGTATGACACTCAGCAGGAGGCGTGGCAAAACTGTCAATTGTGTGGCAGCGAGTCGAGAACTTAAACTCATTAGCTGTCGCCATGGGGTTTAGTTATGCAGCATGCAGCAGCAGCAACAGTGGCAGTGGCAGCAGATGCAAGTGGCTTGGGCTTAACTCGCCTCAGGTTTGCTTTATGAATTTTTCAGCTGTTGCAATGCCAAGTAGCTTGCCACAAAATTTGGGTCAACTGGCAGCAGCTAAAGCAGCAGCAGCAGAAGAAGAATTTTTGCATATCTACTGCAAGCTTGCTCTTGCTCTTGCTCTTTCTCTCTTGCTGCTTCTGCTATGCGTTGCAGCGCAAAATTGCTTTGTCATGTATATGTGTGTGTAGTTGCCTGTATGGCGCATGTGTATGTGTTGCGCTGTTGCTCTTGTGACCAGTTCAAAAAAAACAACAAGTAAAATCGCTTAATTCTCTAGCATATATATATATACTATATATGCTTATCCTCTGCTATCTTCAGTTGCTTTACTTTTCTTCAACTCTCTCTGTCTATCTCTTTCTTGTGTGTTTTGCAAATTTAATGTTGCATACTTTTCAGGTGGTGAGTGTAAAGCGCGACACGCATTAACTCTGATTTAGTTTTTTTGCCATTCAGAGTGTTCAGTGTTGTATAATGTTGCATTAAATAAGATTTTATAGCTCACAGCTTGCAGCAACGACAATTTAATTGAATTTTATAATACACTATGGTAAAACAAAAAGGAAAGAGAATGAGAAATATAAAGAGAGAGAGAGTGTGTGAGAGAAAAATGAATATATAATGATAAGCTTATCTTTAGTAAATAGAAATTTATGCAGAGTATCTGCTAGTCATGCTTTAGTCTTGCTAAGATTTTTATCATTTAAATAGAAAATACTATGGGCAATAGTTTTAGAGTCTCAAATATTTATTTGAAATTTAATTGTGTTTCTCTTCTTTTTTTTCTGCTTAAATTTTAATACACACACACACACACAATTTCGTTCACTTTAGTCTGTCTACACTGTACTTGCTGCTGAGCTTAGTAGGCCATAAAGTACAAGTAGCTTAAGCTTGTTGCTGCTGCTGTTGCTGTTGCTTTCTCATTTGCTTTTTTCTTTCTACATTTATTTTTTTTGTATATGTATGCCACATGCAATGCTGCAACAAACATGCAGCTTATCGTGCAGCAACAGCAGCAGCAAACTAGGCATATTTAAATAAATGTTATATATAATCTTATGTATGTGCGTGTATGTTTGTCTCTAAGTGTGTGTGTGTGTGTGTTTTATGCACAGCAAAGTCGGCACAAATTAATGAGAAATTATACTCGAGCTTACCATTGCCTCCCCCCCCCCCCCATTGCACCATTGCCTGTTTACCAACGCCTGGCACGGCCCGCTGCGTGCTGCCTGCTGCCTGCTCATTGCAAAACCCTTTGCCAAGTCGTGTAAATGCACTCGAGTTTGTGCAAATTTTGTGAAACTAACAAGCAAAATTTCTAAAGCAACAAAACAAAGCGCTTTTTGGCAAAGCTCTACAGTTCTTGTTGTAGTAGTTGTTGTTGTTGTTGTTGGCATTTAATTGGTTAAAGCATTTGCTTTGACAACTAATTGAAAATGTATGAAAATTGTGTTGCTGTTGAAAAAGCTTAAGGCTTTAAGTAGGCAGACAGTCAATGAATGAGATAGAGAGAGTGAGTGAGGCAGACAGAGAGAGAGTTGTGTAAAGACTTTAGTTGTAATCGCTTAAACTTGGCAATAGAATATGATAAGCAATGCTCTCTGCGCTCTCTATGCTCTACTCTGCGCTGCTTTGCTTCTTGTTGCCATTTGAATAAACAAACATCAGCAAAATCGCAGACAAATAAGCAGCTAGAGACAAGCAAGATGCTTGATGCATAGACAGACAGACAATAGGCTGGAGTATGATGCAAGAAGAAGCAGCAGCAACAGCAGCAGCAGCAGCAGTGTCAACAACCCATATAACATATACATACATAGCCACACACAGACAGAGACAGAGGCAGAGGCAGACAGACAAAACACATAGACAAATAAGCAAATGCACAGACAAATGCGATATATATATATAGATATATATGCAGACACGGGGGAATCAAGCAAATCAAATGTAAACACAGTCTAACACACACAATACACACACACACACACACGCATACAATCACATGCATAAACGCCACGCTATGATGACAGTACAAAAAGAAAATGGTAACAGCAAAAAAAAAAATAAATAAATAAAAAGAAAAATATATATAGAAAATATGCTTCACCGACTTAGAAGCAGAACAACAGCTGAGCGACAATGAAAGACTAACAGATATGCTGTAAATGCGCAAAATTATTGACCTATAGATATGCTGTAAAATAAAACAAAAGATGAAAAGAGAAATGTCAGCCACAATTAGCTTAAAAAAAAATTCATAAAAATTTTTATAGATTTTTTTTATAAAATTTTTATAAATTTTTTTATAAAATTTTTATAAATTTTTTTATAAAATTTTTATTCAAAAAAAAAAAAAAATCATGACAATTTTTATGCAATTTTTTTTTTTATAAAATTTTTTTTTTTAAAAAAAAAATTAATAAAAATTTTTATCAAAAAAAAAAAATAATAATAATAATAATAAAAAATTTATGAAAATTTTAATAATTTTTTTTTTATAAAATTTTTATTCAAAAAAAACTTTTGAAAATTTTTAGAAATTTTTTTATAAAATTTTTATTAAAAAAAAAAAATCATGAAAATTTTTATTAAAAAAAAAAAATTCATGAAAACTTTAATAAATTTTTAACAAAAAAAAAAATAAAATAAATAAAAAAAAATTCATGAAAATTTTTATAAATTTTTTTTTTATAAATTTTTATTCAAAAAAAAAATTTCATGAAAATTTTTAGAATTTTTTTTTTTATAAAATTTGTATTCAAAAAAAAAATAAAAAAAATCTATAAAAATCTTTATACATTTTTTTTTAGAAAATTTTATTCAAAAAAAAAAATTCATGAAAGTTTATTAAAATTAAAAAATTCATGAAAATTTTAATAAATTTTTATTAAAAAAAAAAAATTCATGAAAATTTTTACAATTTTTTGTTTATACAATTTTTATTAAAAAAAAAAGCCTTAAAAATTTTTATAAAATTTTTATTCCAAAAAAAAAAAAAGAAAAAAAAACCATCAACATTTTTTTTCCCACCAGTTAAAATTTAAATTAATTTTTCCAGCCAAAAAAAAAATTAAAAATTATGCAAAACTATAAAAAAATTAAGCTAAAATTTAAAATACACTTTTGACAATTGAGAATTGAGAAACTGCTGTAAATCTAAAATCGAATCTCTAGAGAATTATTAGCATAAGCGCATGTTATCTTCTACACATTATTATGAACAGTTAAGCAAAGATATTTAAAGAGAAAGCAGTAACAGTCTGTTGAGCAATTTACAACATTGCTGAGTGTATTGTGAAACATGCAACATGCAAGTTGTGGTAGCAGCAGGCGTTAAGGGTCTGATAAATGGCAAGTAGTAGAAGAAGAAGAAAAAAAAATGCTTATTTTTTATTTGCATATTTCTTGCAACATTTGCGCAGCAGTAGCAGCAGCAGCAGTGTGTGGCACATTAGTGCATGTGATGAATGCAGCAGGAAATGTAAGCCGCACATTGAAAATATGCTTGGATATATGTTTCCTTTTTTTTTCCTGATGCTGCTGCTGCCAGTCATAGAGCATTTATTTAGCATACTCAAGGAGTGAGAGAGAGCGAGAGAGAGAGAGAGATGCATAGTATGCTTGTCATGGTATTAGTGTCGTGACATTTTCATGTCAATTAGTTGAGAATTTTCCAAATGCTGCTTGACATCAAATGATAAGAAACATATAAAAAAAGAAGAAGAAGCAGAAGCAGCAGCAGCAGCTAAAGTAAAGCTAAGCTAAGATGCATATGAGAGAGACAGTGAGAGAGCGAGAGTGTGGGAGAGACAGTGAGAGAGCAAATAGTGAAGGATAAAGTTAAGTGTTAATGCGGCTGACGTTACATTGAGTGCAGCTGCCAACAAAATGCAAACAATGTGTGGCAGCTGCAATAACAACAATAACAACAACAATAACAATGACAGCAACCACAACAACAACAACAACAACAGCAGCAGCAACTTTTGCCACTTTTTCTCATTTCTTCGTTTGTGTTGACAAATATTATCCACGATGTGTGGCAACAGCAAGAGTGATGGCTCAGTGTTGCACGTTTGCTCTCTCTCTCTCTCTCTTTCTCTCTGTGTGTGTGTGTGTTTCATGCAATCAGCGTCGCATACTACCGTAGCATAACTTGAAGCGTAGTCAACAGTCACAACAGCAGCAGCAGCAACAACAACAACAAGAGGAAAAAGCAGAACAACAGGAGACAGTGGCAGTCATAGCTTGAGTGCGTGTCCAATTGCCTAACAGGCTGCTGCTGTTGCTACTCATGTGGCATGCAACACAGCCATGCAACATCAGCCAGTTGCAGCAACAGCTTTTTGGCATACTTTGCAGTCGAGCTTTAACTCCTGCAATCAATTGCAGTGCCAAAAATGAAACAAAGCGACAGAGAGAGAGGCAGAGAGACAATGAGTGAGACAGACAGAGAGAGAAAGGGAGAGGTAGAAAGAGAGACTATCCGTTTATGCCTTTTGTTATGCATCGTCAAAATATTTGCCAGAAAATTGCAAAAAAAAAAAAAACTGAAAAAAAATAAAAATGCATTTTCATATGTAAATTTTCACACACACAACATGTCAGCCAAAAGAAAATTGTTGTGTGCAGTGCGAAATAGAGTAGGCGGTGGGCAGTGACAGTGTGTGTCAGTGAGTGAGTGAGAAAGAGATACTCTGTATGTTTTAAGTGCTAGAATGAAATTGGCAAGTAAGAAGTGCAGGGCGGGATGAGAGAAGGAAGAGGCATGGAAAGATTGCGGCTGAAGTAAACAGAAGAAACGTGCGGTGGTGGTGTGGTGGTATACGCTGTGGTGCTGTGTGATCATCAGTCATGTGGCTCAGTGTCAGCTCTAGCGACTCCCTTCTACACTGACACTTGCCATCTCTCTCTCTCTCGCTCTCTCTCTCTCTCTCTCTCTCTCTCTCTCTCTCTCTCTCTGTGTTAGCCACATGTGCTCATCGTTTTGTCCTTTTTCTGCGTGCTGCTTGCTGCTCATCGTAATCGATCAATATTCAATTACAATTACAATTACCATTACATTGAAGAGTGGCAGGGGGAACGAGGGAGACGTTGTAAACTCTGCTCGATAAAGTGAATGAAAAATCACTTTACGCAGGCAGCTGCATATACCTTGCCCCCTTGCCACTTGTCGCTTATTTTTAAATAATAAAAATGGTTTCGCGACTTGCCTTAAACTGCAGCACGCAGAAAAAGGACAAAACGATGAGCACATGTGGCTGAGAGAGAGAGAGAGAGAGCGAGAGAGATGAGGCAAGTGTAAGCCAAGGACGTTTAGAGCTGACACTGAGCCACATGACTGATGATCACACAGCACCACAGCGTATACCACCACCACCAGACGTTTCTTCTGTTTACTTCAGCCGCAATCTTTCCATGCCTCTTCCTTCTCTCATCCCACCCTGCACTTCTTACTTGCCAATTTCATTCTAGCACTTAAAACATACAGAGTATCTCTTTCTCACTCACTCACTGACACACACTGTCACTGCCCACCGCCTACTCTATTTCGCACTGCACACAACAATTTTCTTTTGGCTGACATGTTGTGTGTGTGAAAATTTACATATGAAAATGCATTTTTATTTTTTTCAGTTTTTTTTTTTTTTGCAATTTTCTGGCAAATATTTTGACGATGCATAACAAAAGGCATAAACGGATAGTCTCTCTTTCTACCTCTCCCTTTCTCTCTCTGTCTGTCTCACTCATTGTCTCTCTGCCTCTCTCTCTGTCGCTTTGTTTCATTTTTGGCACTGCAATTGATTGCAGGAGTTAAAGCTCGACTGCAAAGTATGCCAAAAAGCTGTTGCTGCAACTGGCTGATGTTGCATGGCTGTGTTGCATGCCACATGAGTAGCAACAGCAGCAGCCTGTTAGGCAATTGGACACGCACTCAAGCTATGACTGCCACTGTCTCCTGTTGTTCTGCTTTTTCCTCTTGTTGTTGTTGTTGCTGCTGCTGCTGTTGTGACTGTTGACTACGCTTCAAGTTATGCTACGGTAGTATGCGACGCTGATTGCATGAAACACACACACACACAGAGAGAAAGAGAGAGAGAGAGAGAGCAAACGTGCAACACTGAGCCATCACTCTTGCTGTTGCCACACATCGTGGATAATATTTGTCAACACAAACGAAGAAATGAGAAAAAGTGGCAAAAGTTGCTGCTGCTGTTGTTGTTGTTGTTGTTGTGGTTGCTGTCATTGTTATTGTTGTTGTTATTGTTGTTATTGCAGCTGCCACACATTGTTTGCATTTTGTTGGCAGCTGCACTCAATGTAACGTCAGCCGCATTAACACTTAACTTTATCCTTCACTATTTGCTCTCTCTCTGTCTCTCCCGCACCCTCGCTCTCTCACTGTCTCTCTCATATGCATCTTTGCTTAGCTTTACTTTAGCTGCTGCTGCTGCTTCTGCTTCTTCTTTTTTTTATATGTTTCTTATCATTTGATGTCAAGCAGCATTTGGAAAATTCTCAACTAATTGACATGAAAATGTCACGACACTAATACCATGACAAGCACACTATGCATCTCTCTCGCTCTCTCTCTCCTTGAGTATGCTAAATAAATGCTCTATGACTGGCAGCAGCAGCATCAGGAAAAAAAAGGAAACATATATCCAAGCATATTTTCAATGTGCGGCTTACATTTCCTGCTGCATTCATCACATGCACTAATGTGCCACACACTGCTGCTGCTGCTGCTACTGCTGCGCAAATGTTGCAAGAAATATGCAAATAAAAAATAAGCATTTTCTCTTCTTCTTCTTCTTCTACTTGCCATTTATCAGACCCTTAACGCCTGCTGTTACCACAACTTGCATGTTGCATGTTTCACAATACACTCAGCAATGTTGTAAATTGCTCAACAGACTGTTACTTCTCTTTCTCTTTAAATATCTTTGCTTAACTGTTCATAATAATATGTAGAAGATAACATGCGCTTATGCTAATGATTCTCTAGAGATTCGATTTTAGATTTACAGCAGTTTCTCAATTCTCAATTGTCAAAAGTGTATTTTAAATTTTAGCTTAATTTTTTTTTTATAGTTTTGCATAATTTTTAATTTTTTTTTGGCTGGAAAAATTAATTTAAATTTTAACTGGTGCAAAAATGTTTTTATAAACAGTTTTAAGGCTTTTATTTAATAATAATTTTATAAAAAAAAAAATTATAAAAAAAAAATTATAAAAATTTTATAAAAAAAAAATTATAAAAATTTAAAATAAAAAATATATAAAAATTTTTATGACATTTTTTAATTTTAATAAATTTTCAATAATTTTTTTTTTTTTTTAATAAAAATTTTATAAAAAAAAATTTATAAAAATTTTCATGAATTTTTTTTTTTTTTTTTTTTAATAAACATTTTATAAAAAAAACTTATTTAATTTTCATGAATTTTTTTTTAGATAAAAATTTTATAAAAATTTTCAAGAATTTTTTTTTTTTGAATAAAAATTTTATAAAAAAAATTTCTAAAAATTTTCATGATTTTTTTTTTTTTTTGTATAAAATTTTATAAAAAAAATTTCTAAAAATTTTCATTATTATTTTTTTTTTTTTAATAAAATTTTATAAAAAAAAAAATTTACTAAAATTATTATGCATTTTGTATTTTATTTTTTTTTTTAAATAAAATTTTTTTTAAAATTTTCATGAATTTTTTCATTATTTTATTTATTTTTTTTTTTTTGAATAAAAATTTTATAAAAATTTTCATAAATTTTTTTTAATAAAGTTTTTTAAAAAAAAGGATAAAAATTATCATTAATTTTTTTTTTCCTTTTTTTTTTTAATAAAAATTCTATAAAAAAAATTTATAAAAATGTGGCTGCCATTTCTCTTTTCATCTTTTGTTTTATTTTACAGCATATCTATAGGTCAATAATTTTGCGCATTTACAGCATATCTGTTAGTCTTTCATTGTCGCTCAGCTGTTGTTCTGCTTCTAAGTCGGTGAAGCATATTTTCTATATATATTTTTCTTGTTATTTATTTATTTTTTTTTTGCTGTTGCCATTTTCTTTTTGTACTGTCATCATAGCGTGGCGTTTATGCATGTGATTGTATGCGTGTGTGTGTGTGTATTGTGTGTGTTAGACTGTGTTTACATTTGATTTGCTTGATTCCCCCGTGTCTGCATATATATCTATATATATATGTATATATCGCATTTGTCTGTGCATTTGCTTATTTGTCTATGTGTTTTGTCTGTCTGCCTCTGTCTCTGTCTCTGTCTGTCTATGTGTGGCTATGTATGTATATGTTATATGGGTTGTTGACACTGCTGCTGCTGCTGCTGTTGCTGCTGCTTCTTCTTGCATCATACTCCAGCCTATTGTCTGTCTGTCTATGCATCAAGCATCTTGCTTGTCTCTAGCTGCTTATTTGTCTGCGATTTTGCTGATGTTTGTTTATTCAAATGGCAACAAGAAGCAAAGCAGCGCAGAGTAGAGCACAGAGAGCACAGAGAGCGCAGAGAGCGTTGCTTATCATATTCTATTGCCAAGTTTAAGCGATTACAACTAAAGTCTTTACACAACTGTTCTCTCTATCTCTCCCTCTCTGTCTGCCTCACTCACTCACTCACTCTCTCTATTTCATTCATTGACTGTCTGCCTACTTAAAGCCTTAAGCTTTTTCAACAGCAACACAATTTTCATACATTTTCAATTAGTTGTCAAAGCAAATGCTTTAACCAATTAAATGCCAACAACAACAACAACAACTGCAACAACAACAACAACAACTACTACAACAACAACAACAACTGTAGAGCTTTGCCAAAAAGCGCTTTGTTTTGTTGCTTTAGAAATTTTGCTTGTTAGTTTCACAAAATTTGCACAAACTCGAGTGCATTTACACGACTTGGCAAAGGGTTTTGCAATGAGCAGGCAGCAGGCAGCAGGCAGCACGCAGCGGGCCGTGGCAGGCGTTGGTAAACAGGCAATGGTGCAATGGGGGGGGGAGGCAATGGTAAGCTCGAGTATAATTTCTCATTAATTTGTGCCGACTTTGCTGTGCATAAAACACACACACACACACATATAGAGACACATATACACGCACATACATAAGATTATATATAACATTTATTTAAATATGCCTAGTTTGCTGCTGCTGTTGCTGCACGATAAGCTGCATGTTTGTTGCAGCATTGCATGTGGCATACATATACACAAAAAATAAATGTAGAAAGAAAAAAGCAAATGAGAAAGCAACAGCAACACCAGCAGCAACAAGCTTAAGCTACTTGTACTTTATGGCCTACTAAGCTCAGCAGCAAGTACAGTGTAGACAGACTAAAGTGAACGAAATTGTGTGTGTGTGTGTGTATTAAAATTTAAGCAGAAAAAAAAGAAGAGAAACAGAATTAAATTTCAAATAAATATTTGAGACTCTAAAACTATTGCCCATAGTATTTTCAATTTAAATGATAAAAATCTAAGCATGACTAAGCATGACTAGCAGATACTCTGCATAAATTTTTATTTACTAAAGATAAGCTTATCATTATATATTCATCTTTCTCACACACACACACTCTCTCTCTCTATTTCTCATTCTCTTTCCTTTTTGTTTTACCATAGTGTATTATAAAATTCAATTAAATTGTCGTTGCTGCAAGCTGTGAGCTATAAAATCTTATTTAATGCAACATTATACAACACTGGCACAAACACTGAACACTCTGAATGGCAAAAAAAAAACTAAATCAGAGTTAATGCGTGTCGCGCTTTACACTCACCACCTGAAAAGTATGCAACATTAAATTTGCAAAACACACAAGAAAGAGATAGACAGAGAGAGTTGAAGAAAAGTAAGGCAACTGAAGTTAGCAGAGGATAAGCATATATAGTATATATATATATATGCTAGAGAATTAAGCGATTTTGCTTGTTGTTTTTTTTTTTGAACTGGTCACAAGAGCAACAGCGCAACACATACACATGCGCCATACAGGCAACTACACACACATATACACGACAAAGCAATTTTGCGCTGCAACGCATAGCAGAAGCAGCAAGAGACAGCGAGCAAGAGCAAGCTTGCAGTAGATATGCAAAAATTCTTCTTCTGCTGCTGTTGCTGCTGCCAGTTGACCCAAATTTTGTGGCAAGCTACTTGGCATTGCAACAGCTGAAAAATTCATAAAGCAAACCTGAGGCGAGTTAAGCCCAAGCCACTTGCATCTGCTGCCACTGCCACTGTTGCTGCCATTGCTGCTGCATAACTAAACCCCATGGCGACAGCTAATGAGTTTAAGTTCTCGACTCGCTGCCACACAATTGACAGTTTTGCCACGCCTCCTGTTGAGTGTCATACATACACACACACACACACACACACAGTGTCACAACAGCAGCCCCTACACGTTTACACCTTCAAAAGCGGCCAGATCAAGCCAGCGGGAGTTGCCTGCAATTGCGCCTAGGGAAGCTTGCTCAACTGTTGTTGTTGCTGCTGCTGCTGTTGTTGCTGTCAGAGTAGTAGTACTATGCTGTGCAGTTTCACTTGCTAGTTGCATGCAACAAAGCTGTTGCTGTAGTTACAGACACAAACATATCTTTCTCTCTCTCTTTTACTCTCTGTCTCTTGCTCTGTCTGCATTTTAAACGGCAGCAGGTGGTTTACTTTTAACATTGCCATCGTTCAATTGTTGCAAGCGCAATTTCGTGCAATTTTCCTTTACATTTTGTTGACTGCCAGCAAATTGGCGTAATTAAAGATATGTATGCCAAGCATATCCTGTATCTCTCTCTCTCTCTGTCTCTGCTCTGTCGCTGCGCCTTAATGAAATTACATTACAGAAGAAAATGGCGCCACAACTGTAGCATTGAAATGCGAAGAGAAAAAACAAAAGAAATCTGTGAAATAATATAAAAAAAAAAATATATATACATGAAGTAAGTGAAAAATATGCGGCAAAAGATTGAAGTACAGCTGCTGTCTCTTTCTCACACACTCGCACAAGCTGCTAGCATTATGCGCCCGCAGCATGTCTGCGTTAATAGAGAGAAAGAGAGAGAATGAGTTTTGAGTATGAGATGCAGCTAAAGCTTGTGCGCTGCTGATGAAGATAGAGACAGCATGACAGTAGAGAGAAGCAACAGCAGCAAACAGAGGCAGCAGCAGCAACAGCAGCAACAGCAGCAGCTTCTTCAACGACACATTCAAATTGAATTAAAATTCCATTTGCTTAACAATTTTATTTGCCCGTTGCCAATTGCCGTTGCCAGTTTCTGCTTTTCGCGTGGCCAACTTCGATTATATTTTCTCAGCGTATTTTCTTTTGCGATTTCTTTCTTTTTAACCAACTTATTTTGCATTCGAATTCCTGTGACTGATTGTAAAGATGGCAATGACTGTATAGCAGAGACTTGTCACAACAACTGCGGCATCAATACAATGTTGCAATATAATTAGAAAGCTGTGCGACAGAGTTATAAAATATATATAAACATTATATATATATATATATAGAGTACAGTATTTTCTTAATTAAAGCTGATGCTTCGCGAAAAACTTTAGACCAACAGCAGCATCAGTAGTAACAACAACATCAACGATATAGCAACGAAAATTTCTTGCCAAAAAGTTTGCTTAGTTTGTCATGTTTATGTTATTTTTACTTGCTGCGGCTGTTGCTCTTCTTACTCTTGTTGTTGTTGTTGCTGTTATTATTATTGTTGCTGTTGCTCGCGTTGTTGTGTATTTATTTAAAACTTTAACTTGGTCAAGGCAAAATGCTAATGGCATTTTTGGCACAAAACTTTTTGCCCAGCCAGTACACGCAGCTGTCAAGTAGAAGCACAAGTAAGTAGACGATGCAGAAGACGAAGTAGCAGTAGTAGTAGCAGCAGCAGCAGCAGAAGAAGAGTGAAAAGAAGACGCATAAGTAGCTAAAATACAACGAAAGCAACTCATTAAAATGAGAACTGCTCAACAACGCAGTGTGAGCAGCAGTTGGACAAAAGCAGAGCAAGGGGTGGGGAAATCCGCTGAATGCTGTAGACGAAGTAAAGAAGTGTGTAAATAAATTATGTAAGTGCTGCAGCAAAAAAAAAAAAAAAGGATACCCTGTAAATAGCATATGTTGGTATGTTGAATAACAGATTTTATGCTATTTTTATACTATTATTTTATAATATTTATAACATTTATTTTAATATTTTTTTTATATATTTTTTATTTTTTAAATTTATTATTTTTATTTAAATTTTTTTTTTATATATTTTTTATTTTTTTATATTTTTTTTATATATTTTTTATTTTTTTATATTTTTTTTTATTTTTAAATTTATTTTTTTTTATATATTTTTTATTTTTTAAATTTATTTTTTTTATATATATTTTTTATTTTTCAAATTCATTATTTTTTTTAATTTCTTATTTTTAAATTTATTATTTTTATTTTTTTTTATTTATTATTTTTTATATTTAGTATTTTTATATTTTTAATTTATTATTTTTATTATATTTATTTTTCTTTTTTTTATTTATTATTTTATTTTTTAATTTTATTATTTTTATTTCTTTTAAATTTATTATTTTTTATATTTAATATTTTAATATTTTTAATTTATTATTTTTTATATTTAATATTTTTATATTTTTAATTTATTATTTTTTATATTTAATATTTGTAATTTATTATTTTTTTTTTGTGTATTTATTTTTCTTTTTTTATTTATTATTTTTTAAATTTATTATTATTATTTTTTTTTTTTTGTATTTACTGTTTTTTAATAAATTTATTATTTTTATTACTATTTAAGTTCTTGAATTATTTTATTTTATAATTAATATAATAAAATTTTGACTACATATTTATTATTTTTATTTTATTATAAATTTTTCTTTCATAAACTATTTAAATTAATTTTTATTATAATTGTTATTATTATTTTATTATTAATTTTTTTTGTCATATTTCCTTTAATTAATTTGTAAAGTTTCAGTTTCCCTACATTGTTATTTATTTTTATTTTTTTTTTGTTTCATATTCATAGAAAAAGTCAACAAAATGTTATATAATTTACATTTATATTAGGGCAGCTATTAAAGTTAATAACACTTACTTAGTAGGGCATTAACATTTAAAACCAATTTAAATATTATTTAAATACAGCTATAAAATGTTATACAAATATTATTGAAGTGAATTTTTCATTGTTGCCATATGATTTTATGAGCTTTAGGCTTTTGAAAGACCTTTAACATTTCAAAATATGCACAATTTTGACACCCACACAAAAGCAAACAAAACATAAAAATAGATACACTCTGTCTCTCTCTCTCTATCTCTCTCACACACATATATAAATACATAGACAGGTTTTAAGTCCCTCAATAAGCAATTTGCTTACTGTACTTTTTCTGCTCAAAAGAAAACATTAACGTTTAGCATTTTTTTCTTCTTTTTGCTGTTGTTGTTGTCGTTATTATTATTATCATTTTTGTTGTTGCTTCTACTTTCGTTTTTCTTTTGGTCTCTGTGACCAGTTGAGGCGTAGAGTAGAGTTGATAATTAAAACGCACAAAATGCCATCACTGTCTTAACAAGACAAACAGCGCGTGCGATGCCCGCGGGATGCCTGCAAACGACGCGGCAAACAGAAACGTGTCAAAATAGACAGCCGAAAAGAACTGCCACAAAAAAAAATTATATATATATATAGAAAAATATCTATTCACAGCAAAACCCAACTCCAAAAATAAAAGAAAGGCAAAACAAAACCAAAAAAAAAAAAAGGAAGACAAACAACAAGCAGCAAAAATGGCAGAAGCAGCAGAAGCATTAGAGAAAGAGAGAAACTGCTGAAATGACAAGTGAAGGGGGGAAAAAGAAACAAAAGCAATACTTAGTTACTTGACAAATTGATGCTGATGAATTCTTGAGTTTCATTATGCTGTTGTTGTTGTTGTTGTTGCTGCTGTCGTCGCTTTTCCAGCTGCTGCTGCCTTTGCCTTTGCCTAATTAAGCGCAAAAGTGTTGCATAATTTTTGGGGCGTTCAAGCCATGCAAATTAAAAGCGTTTTTACTTTTTATACCCTGTAGCTAATGAACTGTACAAAAAAAAAAACAAAAGAGTTTCAATACGAAGATGAATTTATATTTTTGATTTTTTTTTTTTTTTTTTTTTTGATTTTGATTGTTTAAGTAAATTTATTAAAATTGTATAAAAAATGTTCTTTGTATTTTTTTTTAATTATTTTTATTTATTTTTTTTTATTTATTTTTTTTTTTATTTTTTTTTATTTATTTTTTTTATTTATTTTTTTTTATTTATTTTTTTTTATTTATTTTTTTTTATTTATTTTTTTTTTATTTATTTTTTTTTTTATAAATTTGTTAAAATTCTATGAAAGTTTCTTGGTTTTTGATAAGAATTTTTATCAATTGTTTTACAGTTTTTATTGTAATTTAAAATGTCTTCATATTGAGTTTAAATTAAAGTTAAGAATTTTCATTGTTATAAATTCAATTAAATTTGTAAATTATTTATAATTCATCTAGTGTTTATTCAGGCATTATAAGCATGTATTTCAAATTGACCAACTGCAGTAAATTGCATATACTTTGCATTATACTATACGTTATATATGCATGTATATATACGTATGTAATAATAATCCTATTAGAATTTTTGTTTTTCTTATAAGATGATTTAGTTTTCATCTTTTGTTCATCTTTAGCAACGTTTATCAGCTTCAATTTTCGTTGCTATTGCTGTTGTTGTTGTTGTTGTCGTTAAGCGCCTTTTGAAATGCGTTCAACTAAAATCTCATCAAAATGCCTTTCAATTAAACTAAATCGCTCAGTTTGCGCTGTGTTGCGTGTGCAACGCGCGCGCTAAATAATGAAAGTAATGAAAGTCTCTTATTCTTTCCCCCTCTCTCTCTCTCTTTCGCTCTTTCTTGCTCTTAGTCTTTTGCCACAATCCACAATCCACAGAAAAGTCCCCCAAGCTTTTTCTTTTTCACTCATTCTCTCTCTCTCTCTCTCGCACTCTTTCTCATTTTCAGTAGCTGTGACAAAACCTCTTGTTACCCTACCCTTAGCTTTACTAGCGAAAAGCCTCATTCTCAATGAATGAGCGTGCGCTTGGTTTAACCATTTAGATAAAGTTTTATGGCACACCAAAGGCAACAGTTTCACTGCTGTGTGTATGTGTGTGTATATGTGTACGTGTGTTTGTGTGTGTGTGCTACTTAACTGTCACATCAACGTACGTTGTTATCCTTTGCCGCCTTTTCGATTGACAAACTTTTGTTACAGAGCAGAGAAAAAGGAAAAAAGAAAACACACACACACACACACACACACACACATAGTAGAAGAAGTATAAAGGTAAGAAGCAGCAGCAGCAGCAGCTTAGCGTGTGCGCAGCATATTGAAAACACAGCATTGAAAAGCATCACATTTTCACCTGATGGCCAATCGATAATAAGTACCAAGTACCTCAAAG